>PNEQ01085429.1:85376-101004 GCA_003012365.1 Medauroidea extradentata | reverse complement strand
GGGGGGGGGGGGAATACCGCAACCATGTAGTGGTCATACCGCTTGCCCTCCCATCACAGCGTTCCCTCCAGCGGGTTTAGTCCCGGATTTTCCCGCGTGTGGGAAACGTGGCTTACGTTAAGGTGGCCGGTGGGTTTTTTTCGGAACACTCCCGTTTCCATCCGTCCTGGCATTCCGTCGTTTCTCCATTTTGGGGCCGAATTTCATATTATCACTCAGAACAGTGGATGTCTACGAGCTACTAGGTCGAAAGCGGTACCCTGTCTTCTGGTTCACGTCCTCTTCTGTATTACTTTTATAGCATTAATTATTCATAAAATACTAAACTTTCCTTGCTAAGGAGATAATATACTATGATTTTAGCCAATTATATGTTAGTTACAATATGCTATGATTTAAGTAAACTTTAAGTTAGTTACTCTGACTTTTATAACTATAACAAATATTTGAGGACTATCTTATTTTCTTTTATGGCTGCACGAGCGACGATGAGTGCGGCTCTGCACACGGCCGAGAACTGAACCAGGATCTCCGTGATTGTGAGAGAGGGAGGGCGAGTGGTCTAACCACTAGACCACGGTGCAGGTCCGCAATACTCCAAGGAAGGAAAGTTCCCCAGCTGACGATGGACTGGAGAATGCAGTGGCGAGGGAGGGTGGAATGACTCAAGGACGCAGCGTCAAGGCGAGGAAGGGGTGGCCGGGAGGCTGCGGTGGGGGTGGGAAGAATCGATGCTGGACCAGCTGCTCGTGGATGGGTGGAAACCGCCGAGCGCGCCGAGAGAGAACAGGGTCATCCATCCTGGCGGCTGACAAGGGATTACACCTCCTAGGGCGCCGCATACCGCCGGAAATGCAACCGGCTAACCGCCGGAGGAAGACGAGACCGTCACAGACCGCGGTTTCATCAGGGTCTTCCTCGCCGGCTATGTGACGAGTCAACCTGTCTACGTCCGCGTGAGTGAGATATATTGGTCAGTGCTTAACATCGAGTTGACATGAGGTGAGGATGGAGCAGCGCTGGAATGAAGGGGCGGGGGAAACGGGAGATCCCCGAGAAAACCCACCTACTAACGATTCCCGATTGTGAAAATCCGGGGACTGACACCGCCGGAAATCGAATGACTATGACGATGACGAAGGAAGTGGTGTTCTGCCCGAAGGTAGGTTTAGAACCACGGAGAGCGCCGAGTGAGAACCACGATGGTGATGAGGGTACAACAAAACAGCCAATCCTGAACTAGGAGAGGCAACTGTAAATACTGACCTCCCCGGTCGGGAATCGAACCCGAGACTCTTGGCTCCGCAGCCAGGAGCTCTAACCACTTTATTATTATTTTTTTTTATTTAAAATGTTTGGTGCAGTGGCGAGGCGGAAGCTTCCGCATCATCACTGCACCAAACATTTCCCCCTTTTAATGTGAATTTATTCGAGTAACCCCAGTAACGTTCGTGAAACAATTTTTATAGAGAACTTAAGGATGCTGCCTACCGAGCCCTAGCGTGAAGGATAGGGATTTTCATGTTAAATTATATTCTGTGGAGCTCATTTACCTGTAAAGATGTCGCTCTCTTACAAAAATCTGTATTTAGCAAAGTAAAGATTACTTCTGAAGAAATAAAATGTGGGGAAAATTATGAGTAGGTGTTTACAAGTGTTTTTGCCATGTAAATACTTATTCATAGTTTTCAGGGTATTAAATAAACAGTCTAGTATTTCATATTACAATTTCGGCCGCAATAAGAAAAAAATCAATTGTGACATATACTGAGCCATATCACATGTAATTCTATACCCCTACTTTTTCCAGAGTTCCAAGGTAGGCACTCCCTTAAGTCGTCCCGTACTCGTTGGTAAAGCTAACTTTCATACATTTTTGACCACAGAATGGTTGTACTGGCTGTGTTAAATCAGCTGTAAGTTGAAGATTCAGTTAATATACATTTTTGTACACGTATATTATAACCAGTGGAATCTTTACCTCTTTGTAGCTACCTATAGGCCGTTCGGAATAAAGTGAACACTAAAAATGTGACCATAGAAAAATATCACTAGCCATTACTGCATATAATTCAACATTACAAATAGTCACCTTACTGCTTGTATGGTTGGCAACGAAATAACACAGTATAGTTCCGTGTTTATTCATATTTAAATACAACAATACTGAAACAAATTCAACAGACAGCGATATAATTGTATTTTGTATAATTAATAAACTTCTTTTTTATCAAACTATACAGGTACCTATCGACTGAACAATTTATCTTACACGCGCAAACATAAAGTGACGTGTCCCAGGAGGTTAGACTTTTCCCGTTGTTAGCTGCTACACGCGGAAAGATACGAATTGGCTGGAGATGGATCTGTAGCAGGGCTTTTTCGAGTGCTCACTTTATTCCGAACCGCCTATATCAATATACTGGTGATCTACTGTAATATGTCCTGGTATGTCACGGAGCTTCTATAGGAACGATAATTCATATGTGCTTTCTTCTTTTTAAGTGGGTGAAGTACGGATCTTTACTATACTATAATTGAAATTATATCGAATTATGTGGATTAGCAGTCATGTTAATGAGGAATTATGAATTTCCGCACTAGTTTATAGTATAGAATACATATTTAGAACGACAGTGAGATAGGTAGATACCTACAAATTTCGCGTTTTTATCTGACAGTATACTTGACTCCGAGTTACTGTATGCTATCCTGACTTACGCAGTTGGTCGACGACTTCTGTGGTACGTCTGAAGGACATTTTCAATCAAATATATAAGGTCAACTGTGAAATACCCACTATCCTGTAACGCGACCACACAAAGATACGAGGACTCGGAGCCTGTAACTAAGGACAGGAAAATTTCGCGAATTCGATGACCCGCACGTTGGAATCAACTAGATGCTACTCAATGGAAAAGCAAACAATTAACGAATAGACGGTGACTGAGTATGCAAAGGACAATGGATTCTAGCTTATGGTGATAGTTCATACAATCAGATGAACAAAGACTCGAGCCTTTATAAAACTTTGGAATCTTTTTAAGGGAATTTTAGTAATGATGTCAGGAATCCTTAGAGATGAAAATAAATTGGGGGCACTGAAAGGGACATGTTCGTGGGTCTCGAATTGAATTTGAATAGTTAAGATAATTTTCTTGATATATTTTGCTATTTATATACTTTGAAATCTAATGGCCGTAGATTTGTCCCCAAAAATTAGATCGCTAAAACACTGGAACTTCACAGCTGGCATTGGTATATTAGCCATACTAAGTTCGGTTATTATCGGGTGCATGTAGTGTTGTAAATGTCGATAAGCGTTGCTGTTTTACCTAATTCTACCGTCAAAATTGCGCACTGAATATTTACTGTAATTCAATAGTGCTACTGAAATCACTATTTTACCGTAAGAATGTAACTGAACTAACGACCAACGTGTCAATAAGCGAATTCGACATGTGAAAAAATTGACCGAAATATTCGGGTAACATGCTTTTATGGAATGGTAATTAAATGTAGTGCAACGGGTTGGAGTGTTTCAAAATAATCCAATCCAAGGGGAAAGAGGAGTAATTATTAACTGGGTGAAATTAAATAACGATAAAGCCCAAATATCAATTTTATTAGTACTTTGCCCAGTTTTACTGCTTTACGGCAATTTTTACTAACGAAAGCTTATTAACTAGCGTATTACGTTGGCTCCGTATAACACACACACACGTGCTCCTAGTTCAGTAAGTAAAGCGTTATTTTAGTTAGTTTAATTGGACTTCAAAACTAAAAGAATTGTTCTATAGACAGACTAAGAATAATATTCAGTTTCAGTGCAAATTGTAATTTTCGTTAATTGGAACCCGCTGACATCTTCTGAAGATCATGGTGCTCTGTAGCCTAGATAAAATCATATCATGTAATTGAAACATCTTAAGAGCGTAAATAGGGGTTAAATAACAAGCTCAGCCCCAAGCATTCTAATGCGGAGTACAAGAACTCTTTTCCTTGTATCACACTTTTTTAATTGATATTTAGATCTGATTAGCTCATCTTTGATAAATTACCTGTCTCAGTATCCGTCGTTTATGGAAACTTTTCCGTGAAATGCCGTTTTCTCGCATTATACCCTGACGAGAAGAGTACTATAGTAGGCAGTTAAGTTGGCGTCTGAGATCCCTAGTGCTGTTATCAGGATGAGAGGGCGAAGAGAAACTGATATACTACTGTCCGGGGCCACCTGCCAGGTTGATACTAGCAGGGCGAAAAACATTCGGCGCGTGTCTTCATACACTACATAAGTGCAACACATTTGTGAGTTGCAGCAGTTGTGCTCGGCAATATGTTATATCTTTCAGGTTAGGCGAAAACTATTATCTAAATCTGTCACGTTTTCTTTTGTCCTATCAAATAAACCTTAAGTTTCGGCAAATCATTTAGTTTACCAAAATTAATGGAAATGTTACATCAGTTAACTAACGAAAACCATACGAGATTTTGTTTTTAGAAATAGGGTTACATAGTAAAAACAATTTCACTTTAATAATTTTACGACATCGAATGGGATACTATTGGGTTTTAAGGTATAACTCCCACAAAAATTCTATAAATAAATGATCGTCGTTTTAAAGACCAATTTAAATTGAAGTTTACATTAGCGCCTTAGGTTTTCTTTGCTTAACTTTATGACAGAAATATCGCCCGATCGTAGTTATGTTGGCGTTGGAGCTAGATTGCGCGTAAGTCGTTTACGGCCCACAGGACTAATAAATACTTACGACATTTTAAAAATGCTTGTTTAGGAGTGGCTTTGTGCTTAAATGTACCGATAAGTGTTTATTTATTATACACATAATAACATTTTCGCTGTAATTAAACTTTGGCGTACTATTAATGCTGCATGTACATTAAAAATGCGATCGTTGGTACAACTTTGGGTACAAATTTACGTTTTGAAGAATTTAATTAATACATTTTGTGAAGAGCGCTAATTCGTAAACATCACTGTAACTGGTTGGTTACCTTACAAGCCTTGAAAACAAAGGTAGATTACATACAGATCACACTCGTGAAAAATTTACCAGTTCATCTTAACTACGCTCTAAGAGCACAGGTACATTTGTCTGCAAACTTCAAAACCTGTTGGAATGTGTATCTTAAGAGCTGGCGAGACGAGAAATGGTAAACAGTGCGATAGCTAAACCAAATATACAATTACGTGCTTATTTCAAAGCTCCTACGATGTATACATCTCAGTACAGTTCGTCCATACAGATACATTCGACTATCACAACGTACGTTAATTACATAATAAGTTACTGATTGTTTAAAACATAACAATACTGTTTTAGTAAGTGTTCGTTTATGAACATGCGGGATATAAATGAACAATAAAAACATTAAAACAGCACAACGCATAGTAAAAATTGTTCATATTAAATGACAAACTAATGAACTTAGTTTACTATAGAAAGAACCCATTGTTAATTAATACAGTCTTTTAAATGTGCCTTGAATAAGTCATTTGGTTGCGTAGTTTAAAAAACACGACATAAAGATTATTTTTTAATTTCTTCGTGGCTAAATGTTGCTGATATTATAACTGTGTGAAGGCTGCAGTGATGTAAGTCAACAATTGGAACAAAATAAATGTTAATGATTGTAACAATGCCATTATTAACTAATGACATAAAACATTAACTATAATGTTTTTGCTTTGACAGCTCAGGTAAAATAATAATAATACAACTGGAAGCATTTCAATTCAAGTGGCGATATTCTACATGATGTTCATGAAGAGGTGTTAATTTCGCGTGCACTCGTACAATTTATTAAAATATTAACTTCGATCCGTTGGTCTTTGCGAATGGTCCGATGGTCCAGCACGAGGAAGTTGCAATACAGATGACCGCACATAGGTGGTTTCCTTTGATGTTTACTAACCAAAAATATGCTAACGGATAATGACTGCAGTCTGTCTAGAATAATAAGGAAAATTGAAGAATTACACATTTTTCTGTAAAATTAGGCTACATTCAGATAAACACCACATGGATTTGATAACATTATTTGATACATATGCCAAGATTGAAAATTCCATGGAAGCCATACTGATACATAATTATCACTGAAAGAAAAATTTGTAGGAAGCCTTCCCTGCAAAATTACTTTGTAGGGACCACTAAATAATTTTTGTGGTGGGCACAATATTTTAGTGGTCACAACCAAAAGCTTTTGTGGTGACTACAAAATAAATTTTGCAGGGTGAATACTCACAAAATATTTTGTAATTGCCACAAAATATTTTTCCCGTGTACATTTAAATAATGATAGAGCACACAAACGAATAGCAAAAATGAAAAATTAAAAACAAATAAAAAATGTATGTGTACATGTATGACAATCACGTAACAGAAATGAACAAGTAGGCATTATATCAGCCAGACATTTTTGTGAAGAGAACACTCTTAGTGCCAATTTCTGTTAAGTGGTAACTTTAACCTATTCGGAATATTTATTTTTGTGCCACTTGGTGAAGCAGTGGCAATCTTTATCTGAATGGAACAAACTTAAGTGTTTAAATATTTAACTAGAATAATTTATTTATTCTCTAAATGTACCCAAAACAAATCTTTTGAGTCGTTCACAGTTATCCCTGCAGTCTGTGTTTGTCGGTTGTTTATAAAAACAGGGAAGTTAACTTGCAGCATGCCTGACTAAACTTCACTCACACTCGTGTACTTTGCTGCTCCTGCAGTTGCTATCTGCAGAGGCTCGAGCAGACACTATTTGTCACTTCTTCATCACAACACTGAATCAAGTGTTTTATTATTTCCCACTCTCTGCTATGCATGACTTTTCTGAGCCTCTGCGGGCTATCACCTCCTCTTCCATTGGTGGGCATTATCTGAGGGTCGATATTTTCCTAACAGCCTCTACACGTCTCTCGACTGTGTGTCGCCTCCTTATCTCATCTTCTTCCCCTGTCCTGCTGCCCCGCATTACCGCGCTGTCAGATGCCAACTTAACTGCCCACTACAGAAGAAACGGTGCCAAAGTCCCTATCTTATCACATACTAAACCTGAGCACCTGGCTGATAATTCAGATTTACGATTATTTTTAATGTTAGTGAATTTTATTGAGGACTTCCCTTACACTTCCTTAGGAACTCCGTTTAAAAATAATCACTGTTTACGTTAGAGTAACAACACTCATTATTGCGCAACAGTATGCTTAAAAAGGGAATATCATGTTACGATATAATTTTTTTTTAACTTATGAATAAAATGCCGTGGCAATTTAGTGTATAAAGTATTTGATAAAAATGTTCTTGAAATTGCATATAACCACTTTTTTTTTACTTTCCAGTTATTGTACATCTAAAAAAGGTGAAATTCATATCTCCTACCACACTACAGTTGGGTCGTCAACTTCAGTAAAATATATGTGGCCAGTGTGTTTGAATTAATTTTGTTTGCGCATCAAAATATTCTTCACTTTTATGTATTTTATTACACTTTATAACAAATCATAAACATGTTGCTTTTACAAAGAAGAGTACGTATAAATGTAAATTTTTCAACCTCCAGTTACAAGTTGAACCAGTTTGAGTAAAAAACACACAACATACAGCAAGTGTCGTAGAATGTTATGCCACACAACACACAACAGACTTCGGTAATTTTTTCCATAACTACCGTAAACGAGTACATTTCGGAATGATTTTCAAAGACGTTACATACATAAAACGGCTTTCTTAGAACTTGAGTATAATGGTAACTAAGTAACATTGTGTTATATTAGCGCCAGTTAACATTAACGGAGCGCTGTTTAGGGTTTATTTATTGACAAAGATTTTCCAAATTTAGTTCATTTTCTATTCCAAACGTATGAATATCTCCAAGAGAACAATTAAATTTTAATTGAACTGCTGTATTTTAATTTAGTGATAGGCATACACATATCTCAACAAAAAGTACGAAAAATGTAATAAGTATGGTTAAGTTCATTGCCAACGGATACTTAATATTTAAAACGTCTGCTTTGATATTTCCCGGTAATTAAGTAGTAAAATTCTTTACAAATAAACTGCAAAACAGGCCAAGTATACATTATTTTGTGCACAAGCAGAATACTATAATAGCTGAATAACAGTTTAACGGCAATCTAGTTAACCTCATAATAGCTTATTATGTAAATATTGATAAACGTAACAGCAACTATTTTACAATAGAAAAGTAGGCATATGCTGTGGCTAATTATAATTGCGTAAAGTTGGTAAAATTATTTTTTGTAAATTTATATTACTAAATAAATCTATTTAATAGAATTATTATCACATGACATGCCACAATGATGCGTTAATACACTTCGTTAAACTACGGAAGCTGATGGCGAGATGACGAACTGTCTGGCAACGCTGGTTTGTGTAACGATCAACTTCTAACCCGCACTACTGCTGTCAGGGTTGACTCCCGGATCAGTCGTAACTGGCGTTGATGCAACCTATGCGCCCCGACGCACAGAATGGCAGCATCCCAAGTGGCGATCAGAGAATTTGTCCAGTAACAATATCATCGTCATCTTCATTGAGAGCTATTACCGCCCTGCCCTCCTCCCCCTTGGCCGTCATTACAACTGGCAACCCCCCGCATTTCAATATGGGGCTAGGGGAGCTATTCTCTCCCCCACTGCTCCCCTCCTGACAAACCCCCTCCCCCTATCAGCGATACAAGGTGACCCGTAAGTACAGTGCCTGACTGCAGTGCGACCTTTCGCCACTACCCATCCTCATTTACTTCCTGCAATTTCCGTGTTCTTTAACTTAGGCGCACAGTGGGAAAGCTATGTTAACTTACATTTTTAAAGAAATCTGCTCAGGTGAGCCCTTTATTCGAAGTCATTTGGAACAAGAGGTTCTTAGTGTGAATTAAAAAAAGCCAAGGATATATATGGATCATTTTAATGTATTAATTAAGGGTTTCAAGAATCTACATGCGTAAAAGAGGATTATGCATCAACAAAATTTTAAGGGGATTTCAGCGTAACATACAAACTAATAATAGGGGTTTTATTAAAATTTGTAATTATCATAGTTAATTTAAAACTTTTACCCACGGAAACTACGCTACTTACCTTTCAAACACTAGTCTTACAGTTTAATGAAACTGGAAACTATTGTTAGTATTTTTTATGTTAAAATGTTTACTGTGAAGGTTAGCATTAAGTTCAATAACACTGTTAAGATACAATGCCTTCTCGACTTACAAACTTACTTATTTCCTTATTTCAAAGAACACCACACTCCGAAACTCTAGTAATTCCTGTCGTTTCTCGAAGTGGGCAAATACATACGCAACTGGCAACTGTAGCTATGATTATGCTCAATATTAACATAAATAAATAATAACATATTTATATATTGACTGACTATCGGTATACAATGAAATATATGTCACCAGATATGTGTGCAATAATTGACTACTGCGTGTTACGTTGTCTTTTTACAAAGATCTACAACAATAATGTTGCTATCCAGGCTCTCAAATGTGTAGCGACTTGTAGCAAAACATGTGTGAAACGGGATGGCAATTTTATTTTTCCTCGTGTGTTAAACATTTAACGTTAAAACGACACTTAACAATATTGGCAGCGAATGACGAAATGTAGCTCTATAACTTAAGGCCTCGCTCTTTAGTTTTGCAACGGGTTCGAAAATATTTTTAACGCAAGTTATTACATATATCAATAATTCATCCTTACAGTTTTAACACTTATATACCATCGACTGTATATGAATTTTTCTGTTGCAATTCACCCCACGGATTTTTAGATTTTTGTCCCTGAAATATCACATATTTTGTTACATAATATAAGAGCTTGCTTTGAAATTGTATCGACAGTGAGACTAACAGGAGACCATATTTTTTATTTACAGTTTGTTTTAGACTTTGTTTCGTCAACTCTAGTAAGTGTAATTATGCCGCCATTCTTGGAAAATAATGGTAATAAAACGCTATTTCACTTTCAAAATAATCACCATCTCTCAAATTAAGAAATTTGTCAAAATAAATAATCCATGGATTTCAGCTGCCCAGTTTCCATTGAATGAAGAAAAATTATATTTTATGTTTGTGTGTTTTGTGAACGCATCGTAACATATTATTTAATATCCGCTACATTTGTATTTAACACAGTTGCAAGTAATACAAGTCGAGTAGTTAAACTACTATTCTGTAACGAGAATTTTCTACGTTCGTAAGATGTGAAGAAAATGTAGTTCCTGTAGTACTGTTGAGGAATTATCTGGGTTTCGTACAGGCTATATAAGAAATACTCCCGCTTTCGCTGGAGGTTCTGTTCTTACGGTGTTTTCTTATCGACATAAACGCATAGCCTGTAGTGACTTTTACAAATGCAAACCTCTACTTATATCCTACATTCTTGATCGAGAGTGAAGTTGGTGTTTGTCTGTCTTTCAAGTAAAAAGAGTGAAAAAATTTACCCAGTTGCAAATCTCAATAGGAAAGAACAGAAAACTTTCAAATCTCACTTGAGTATGTTCATAGAGTGTTACAGCTACTTACTCACATAAATCAGATTATGGCAAATTGACACAAAAAGTTAAGCGGCACTATCCAGAAAGATTCTGCGGTGGTTTATCATTATAGGGTACGATATAATACTGTACCTCTTCTGAGGACAAAGTCGCGGAATTATGCTATAGTAATTTGTAGATAATTCTAATGTCAACGCCGTGGCAAACTAAGTAAAGTTACAGAATATTTACTACAATATTTTCAACAGATTAGCAACGACCAGTAGGCATACAAATCTTATAACGTGTAAGCATTATTATACAAGAAACGTTCACAAATCGTACAAATAAAAAAAATTATTTTCCTTTTGCAGTTGTTTTTTTTTTTTTTTTTTTTTTTTTTTTTTTTTTTTTTTTTTTTTTTTTTTTTTTTGCTATATGAGATATTATGTACTGGACCACAAATCTGCAAAAGTTATAGCGCAGCTTTTGCTTATATAAGATTGCTACAGGTTTTAGTACAGTTAAACAATTGTTAAGTGGAGAATGTGTAAGAACATCTTCTTTTACTAAGTGACTAATAAGTCCGTTAAAATTCAAAAGCACGTTAAAATAGTTCATTACAGGTATTTTAGTTTACTTATTTAACAGTTAAATTATTGTACATTGAGTTTTTTTAATCAGATATCTAAATTAAGATTGTTTCAGTGCATAACTCGGATATCGTAGAAAGAAAAATATACTGTATGACTTCAGAAATCGAAGGACTATGACCCTACAGAAACAAAATTATTCGTTCTCATTTTTCTCATACCACAAGGTACATAAGATTATATATATATATATATATATATATATATATATATATATTTATTTATTCTTTTGTTGCTTGAAGCACTTACGGAATAGTTTTACCCAAAGTCTTAGAATGAAGAAAACTAGTTTTACCAAACATCTTAAAGTCGAGAAAGTTAGAAAAGCTTGTGCTGACAATAGTTAATTCAGTATTTCCACTTGAATATGGGATGAGAAATCTCTAGATCTGAAAGATAATGTAAGAGGTGCCTCTTCGAACCACTTGGATACGGTATCGGTGAACGTATATAAGTACATAACTAATGATAGTTGTGTGCATGTAACTTGGCCCAATACTTGTGCAGTCTCCTCGGTCGTTAAGATTCAGTGTTTAAGATCATGGATTCCTATTTACGCTGTTTTCGCGAATATTGTTTTTAAATCTTGAAATGAAAATGAAATCGCAATGCCGTCACATAAAATTATTTAAAATTGTTGTTACTATGATGCCTAATTTTCTCGATGAAAGAGTGTGTCTTTTTCCGCTGATTATTGTTGCGTAAAAATTAATTTTAAGCAGATAAGTAGCGAAAATGACATAACTCATTCATAATATTGAAAAAATTTTCTATATAATGAAAGTACTTTTAAACACATATATCTGACGTTTTTACGATATCTCCTCTCATTTAGGATTTAAAATGTAGTATAGACCAAAAACTGTTTCAAACAATACTCTGGTACGAGTATGATATTGTAGCTAAAAATGTACGGTACATGAAACCTTACTGAGTAATACACAACAACATAATTAACTCAACTTGATTTGACCGAATATGCAGGATGTTACTAGGTACGGTAGGCCTAAATGGACTTTACGACGCGTCGACAGCGAGGTCGCTAGAGATGGCGTCACATAAACTGACTCATATCCCTCCAAGTGTGATCATAGTTACCGGACATTTCTTGTGAATTTGTCATTATTTTGATTATTGTGTCATTTGATTAAAATTTAACTTGAAATTTCTCGTAAGTAATTTTACCAGGTATAGGAAATAATTCATTCATTTTAGACATCCCACGGAAATATTGGAAATTATCTGTTCTTAAGAGTGCGTAGTAGATAAATAAACGCTGAAAACATCAATTGATTTCTACACTTTTTTCGAAGCCAATAAGGGAAAATACTCAATGAAAATCCTATACAATGGTATTTGCCAACAATATTAGTAAATATTCATCCAAAATTACTAATTCGTTACGCGTGATCTCTTGCGTCGCAGTTAAATTCACGAGGTTCGAGTGTCAGAGGTTGTGCCTCAGAAGTTCGTAGAAATGGAAACAATTTTGTTTAAAACGTTGGCGAAAATTATTGTCTTGGCTTGCTATTGTTTAATTTTCGCAAATTGGCTACAAGAAACCTACAGTTATAGATTAATGCTTTTAGCGTTGAATTATGTACCACGCCCTCTTAAGGGCGCCGCCTAACTGCGCGTTAGATGCTAAGAAGTGATGGAGACGTAAGGGCGATCTGGAGCTCATATAAAATACTGCTTCCACACAACGAACCAAACGTTGAAAGGTTCTCGCCGATACATTTTCATTACGGAACTTTAAGGAGTGATCATGTAATTTTATTGGTGGAAAGTGTGTAGCAACGATCAGTGCATGTTTCTATTCAAGTCATACATACATCCGGTTAGTACATTTTGAAGTAGGCTACGGCCGTTTTCAGTTATGCTAGAGGACTTCGTAACAGTGTTTTCAGTGAGCATAGTGTCTTAACAATGACATACCGTCCTTACCCTAAGTATGTTCTTTCGTACATTGGCACATTGGACGCATGTGGAAACGTTTCGTAAATATCGTGTTTCCCGCACAATACAACGCATTTAAAGCTTGTGGTAGGCGGTGCCATTGAGGCTGTTCACGTAGCAAAAAAAAAAAAAACATAATTTTATATTTGCACAACGTAGTGTTAGTTTCATAGACGTTACTTATGACTAAATGTTCTACTCGTAAATTGTTTTAGCTCTTATAATTTTCCCATAGCGAAACGACAAAATCAGTATTTGCAAGTTACAGGAACATAACAGTAACGAAAACGAAATGACTTTCATGAATGAAATAATTTATACTGAAATATTATTGTATTATGAGCCATATGCTAAAATATTTAAAACCACACTGCAAAGTCCTACTGCCCTTATTATTTTAAATTGCTAACAAGTAAAATAATTTGTCACAATTTTATTTATTTTTTAATTATAAAGGAATTTCATTGTGTGTTTTAAGTATTTTAGCATATGGCCCATAATATCTAAGTTTAGTGCTAATTATTTCATTCTAGTTTTTGTTATTCCTATGTTTCCGTAACTTGTAAATTCTGACTTTGACATGCCGCTATGGGAAAAGTATGATAGCTAAAAAAATGTACAAGTGGAAAATGTAGTCACTAGTAATGTCTGTAAAACGAACTCTATGCCCTACAAAAATAAAACTATGCATATTTACCACGTGAACACCCTTAAGGAATTTTTCGAAATGTTTAACTGTTGTCCTCGACAATGTAGCTGAGAAAGATACGAAGACTTTAGTTGTATGGATAGCTGACGTACAGTTCTCGGAGTCTGGAAATAGTACAGGAAAGACAAGTAGGTGCTATCCCTTGGCGACGACGTACTTAGGCGGTTCTCGCTCTCAGCAGCGCTGCAGGAAATCTCTCTGGCGAAAATCTTAGCGGCCGCCGAGGTTGCCGTCAACGATGTGAACCCGTGCAAGTGTTTCTCTAAGGGATGAAGTGGGCGGGCGGTCTGTGCGGCGCGGGGGTTAGTGGCTGAGCTGGGAGGGAGGGTGGGGGTGTGGCAAAAACAAGGAGAATTGTGGGCGGCGCGCCTCATCCTCGCTGGACCAACTTCTCCGAGGAGGTCTGTCTCGGGCCGGGTCCGCCGCCATTCCAAGGAGGAGAAAGCAGATCGTTACAGGCGCCGTGAGAAACGCAGCCCCTGCATTCCAACCTGAAATACGACCTGAAACACGTCACACGTTGTGTTAGGAACCCCTGCCGCCTGGATATCGCCAAGTGCATCCCCAGTGACCAGTATACAGGATGTTACAAAAAGGTACGGCCAAACTTTCAGGAAACTTTCCACACACACACACACAAAGAAAGAAAATATGTGATATGGACATACGTCCGGAAACGCTTAATTATCATGGTAGAGCTCAATTCCTTACATCTCGTTAAATGACATTGTAAAAAATTTTTCGTCAAGTGGCCCACCTGGCGGTGAACCTAGGAAGTAAAGTACATGGTAAAGAACCAATCAATTGGGTATTTGGGACATTTTTTGTACGAAGTGTTATTTACGATGACATCTAACGAGATGTAAGGAATTCAGCTCTACCACGATAACTAAGCGTTTCCGGACGTATGTCCATATCACATATTTTCTTTCTTTGTGTGTGTGGAATGTTTCCTGAAAGTTTGGCCGTACCTTTTTGTAACATCCTGTTTATTTGTCATAATATACCGCCATGATAGGCTGTGTTAATGTATGTGAGGCAGGAGCGATAAGGTTGTCATTGACCCACGTATGTAATGCATTATCGCCTCTCCGCGCAAGCCACACAGCTGACGTGCAGTGCTTTACTACTATCATTTTTTTCCTATGTGACTTTAAGCGGTGACCACATTACAGTAAAACCTCATTAATACAAACCTGAAGGGATTTTTATCATTTGTGTTATTTGTAATAACGAGTTTGTATTAACAGGTATTTACAGATATAGAAGGAACTCTGTAAAAATTTTTTTTCAAGTTGTTTAACCCCAAAATACAAATATTATCATCACCCCAATGGGTACTTTTAACCAGTGAACTTGGTATTGCTTTGTTTTATTCATAACTAGCTGTCCCGTTGCGGCTTCGCCCGCGTGTACTATAGAAAAGAGTAACTATCTTTTAGTTACGTGTTAATTGATGGTGATACTATATTCTGTATTATACTATATTCACTGTTTATCTTTAAAACATCAAATACAGACAGATTTGTCCAGTCCGCTGCGCTAAGCGTACTTTAATTGCAGAACTTCTTTTTTCAATTCATCTTTATTTCTCTATAAAACAGCTGCCCGGCTGCGGCTTCCACCGCAAAACAGCTGCCCGGCATTTAACAGCTAGCGTACTCAATAACAGTGTAAAGAGCGCGCGCAATACGCTTGTATGATGTCATAGTAATTCCCATCGCAAAGTCTTGCACGGGATACGAACCCGTAACCCCACCCCTCCCACACCCCAA
>PNEQ01085429.1:0-85276 GCA_003012365.1 Medauroidea extradentata | reverse complement strand
TTTTTTTCGGCAATTATTCGAATTTTTCTCGCCGTAAAAACCATCTTTGAACTTCAACGAACATTAAAAATAATAGAATTGGCTAAATTGGTCCAGGCGATGTTGAGTTATGGGCTTACCAACACATTTTGCGATTAATTTTTATAGTATAGATAAAAAAAATTTATAGCATTAAAGTTAATATTAAATTTTTCATTTCATTCCGAGGGGACAGGAAACCCCTATGTATTAATGATAGGTTTGTGTAAACGTGATTTGTATTAACGAGGTTCCACATTATTTTATTTGTGGACAGCATAGTTCAAAGTCTAACACTTGTTTCTATAATTGTGTTTTATTCGAATCTGGTTATTTTCCCATGTACGGCAGTCTGCAAAAGAAATTTTTGACCCAAAAATTATGTTGCTAATAAACGTGCCGAATTTTTAAAACTACAGCGACATAGTTTGTAGTGTGTGTTCTTTTCGTAGACAAGCGAATATTATGCGCGTTTAACAGTTTCGTAAAAAAAAAAAAAAAAGAACAGTCGACATTCGCTGCAACACTTTAGAAGCACAAGTACGGATGCCCCTTAAGGACATCGCCTGCCACGCGCTTCACATGCGTTGCGGTGTGTTCGTAAACAGATATTTTTACGAAACTATTACACGTGCCCCATTGTGCCAACGGACGAAAACACGTGTCGGACAGGGTCAGAATGTCATTATTAAGAAACCGAACTCATTAAAACACTATTTCCAAGTCCTCCAACACAACTTAAAACGGCCTTTTCAGACGACCGTACTTCAAAATGTGCTAGCCAGATGTATGTGAAAGTCAAATAGAATCGTGCTCTAAACTTTGCTACAGAATTTGCACCAATTAAATTATATGATCACCGCTTAGAGTCGCATAGTAAACATGGATCGGCGGGACTCTTTCACGCTAGTTCAGTGCTTGGTTCGTAGTGGCGATGTGGCATTTGATACGCGCTTTAGTGTCACCCTTACGTCTCCTTCGCTTTTGAACCTCTATGGCATGGAAGGCACGGCATTAGTCGCCATATTAAATTATTATATTTTTCGCTCTTGTAAAATTCTGAGCAGAAAAATTTGAAATCGGTTACTATAATATCGATTCTATTTACCTTACACTGCAATAAAAACACCGCAGTTGAACTTTTAACGCATATTTAAGCCGTAATTAGTAGAGCATTTTTTTTTACATTCTTAATTTGCTCGACTGATTACGGCTTATGTTAAAAGTTCAACTGCGATTTTTTTAATTGTAGCGCAAGGTAAATAGAATCGATATTACTGTATAGTAGTAAATTTCAAAATTTCTTTTCAGATTTTCATAAGAGCGAAAAAAATAAAATAATTCAATATGGCGACTGAGGCCGAGCCTTAAGAGTAAGTGGACGGGACTCGTGAGACGTCCTGTAGCGTGGTACGGGAAGTATTTTTCCTTGTGTAACTATTACAAATGTTTCCAATGCGTTTATCTACAGAAAGACACATTTCATGCTCTCTCAGTGTGGTTTTAAAAATGTCGTCTGCTAATTGAAAATATTATTACCAAGTTCCTCAAAAATACTGAAAACGACTTTTTCACGTTGTTTGAGCTGATAAAGTATCAGCCGTAACGGTAAAACAAAATCATAGAAACCTGCTTTGGACTTTACCACATACTTTCCACAAATAAAGTGACAGGGACATCGCTTGAAGCCCATGTGATAAGCATTTATAGGAAAACACTGCACGCTAGCTTAGTACTTTGCGCCTAGATGCGATAAGTTGTTTAACGGGCGTGTTATATTAGACTTGTTACCTTCCTCGTTTCCGTGCCTCAAACGTTAAGGCGGCTCCCTGCCTGGACTTGAAATGTGTTGCAGCGAGTTGCGAGTGTTCTTTTTGTGACGAAACTACTTGACATGCAATACATTTGTATATCTATAAAAAGAACACACACTTTAAGAGCTTGTTCCCGAGTTTTTTTCAGACTGGTGCCAATAACTCAAATATTTTTTAACCAAAAGTTTTGAAAAAAATTGAGTCAATGTGCAATCACATGATGCACAATACTATGGACGCGTTTTTTAAAATAATGTACCATCCGCCACAAAAAAAAAATTTAAATAATTTTCTTCATTTTTGCTTATTTCCACGACGAAAAACGTGGTATTTTGGGTAATGAAATCTAAAAAACCGTTCAGTATAATTCTGCAAAATAATTCACCTACAAATTATAACATATAAGTGTCAAAACTGTGCAGCGAAATTTTGATATGAGTATTAGGTAGCAATAAATGAAATCTAAAAAACCGTTCAGTATAATTCTGCAAAATAATTCACCTACAAATTATAACATATAAGTGTCAAAACTGTGCAGCGAAATTTTGATATGAGTATTAGGTAGCAATAAAAAAATATTTTCGGAATCACTGCAAAACTCCGTAACAAGGCCTTAAACCATGTCTCTCTCATTTAAAACAAATTAATACGCTTATTAAAAACAAGATATTTTTTACCGCTCAAAATGCCTAAAAACTGGTCTTTCAGACTACCGCACCTTTGAAAATTCCAAATGTGTTCGAATTACATAAACTAAAAATATACGCTGGACTTTGAACCATGTACGGTCTAAATATAAATCGATACAGTCACCTCTTAATGTCCTGTGAAAGACGCAAAGCAGAGTAGCTGACACCTGGGGATGAATTTCTGAATCTTCGGAACGGCGATACCGATTGCAGACGCTCTATTGTATAAGTGCGTAGCGAAGTAATTTAATGTCTATAAATAAATACCAGGTGGCAAAACATTGTTCTCTGTAGTAAAAACAAAAATGTAGTTGTTTCTACGTGTTTACAAAGAGCACTGACAAGAGGTAACATCGTAAAAAACATCGGTATGAGTGTCGTATTTTTTACACATCGCAACTTCTGCCAAGCTAATTGTATTAAGTATTATATGTAAATTAATTTTGTAAAAGCTCTTTGTAACTAATTTTCCAACGGTTGTATTTATTTTAATTAAACACGTTTTCAACTATCACTGTTGACAAAATTTAAGAACTATCAATGATAGCCCTAGCCTCGCCCTTTTATTGAATTCTAATGTTGATGAAATTAAATGTCGTAGACGTGGCAGTGTAGTTGAAAACGTTACAATCATATATGTAGCACGCAGTTTTATCTAAAATAAGCCTCCGTGTTTTTATATTTTTTTAACTGTCAATACTTTCCTACAAAAAGTAATATAGAAAACTTTCCGAAGCTATGTTTGCAGAAATGTTTCGTTAATGTTTGGTAAAGTATAAACTATAAATTCATATTATCCCTATTTAATGTAAAGTATTACTTGGAATAACGATTTTATATATATGAAAAAAGTTCTAACAACCGTATGAAGTACAACTAACCTATAAGTAATCAGCAATATATAAGAATTCTTTAATCTATATTCATACTGAACTGACAGTTGTGGTGCACACAAATTTTAATTTTGTAGTTTACCAAAAAGTTTTTATTTTATTTTTTTCTTGTAAGTTACATTTTTCGCATAGCGAAATAATTTACTGACACACATTAATCTCCACACAGCTTTATCTAGTGTCGCTTCTGATACACATTGCAATGAATACTTTGGCAGGGGAAATTTATTATATTTTTCACATCAAATAGTTAATCTTCATCAATATTTGTTTTATACATGATGGGGCTGAATTCGACCGACAAAGAGCAGGAGGCGATTCCTGAGTAAATAATAGGCTAAGAACAAAATATAGAGACAATTTTTGTTTAAACTTAGCATTAAGGAAGAAATATGCTTTTGAAGTTTGAATTTTTAACGTTATTTTCTCAAAACACGGGAAAATAAATTACTTGGAAGGATAATTATATAAATATATATTTATGTTGTTAGGTTCTTCTAATCCACAGCAAATTCTGGAAAATACCTACCAGTCTAATGAAAGTAACAGGGGTGGCCACCCTTTACTTACACACAACTTTTACAGTGACAGGGAATTCGAACAATTGACAAAGGTGTATTGAGTTATGTGACTTGTGTAACCAAAGTGATCCTCTGGTACAAGTGTCTTGGATCTATCGTTTTCGTTCAAATGCACTCAAAGGGTTCGGCGTAGCATTACATACGTACATGTGTGCTTTGTTGTTTTCAGCGTGCAGGTGACGGTGCACATTCACTGTAAACAACGAGTGGGAAAATACCGTTTCAAAATTCGAACTTCAAAGTCTTATTCCTTCGTTAATATTAAGTTAAGACACAAACTTGTATCTATATACGGTACTTATTATTAACTCGGAATCACTTCCCGTGGCTTGACGGTCGAATTCAGCCCCATCCTGTATATGTACATGACACACTGAATTACATCCTCACGAGCCCTTGAGAATAAAAGCGAACTTGCGTCTTCATTGCAACGCGCACGGAAAATACATTATTATAACCATTCCGGCCGTTTGCACGGAGCGACAGTGCTGCTCCTAGTGTGGCTTTGCATCTCCCATCGCAAGAGGCAAGAAAATACTATAGAGCGTCTCACACTTAGATTGCAGTATGGAGCTGTATGGGCATTCGATCTCTCTTTTCAACGCAACGCACGGTAACTATAGGTCATTCGGAATAAATAGGGAGCACTAAAGATTTAACCTTTGAAAAAAATCACTAGCCGTTACTGCATATAAGTCAACATTAACAACAGTAACACTATTGTTTGTATGGTTGGTAGCGAATAATTACACGTAGTTCCATGTATTTTCTTATTTGAATTCAGCATTAGTGAAACAACATCAAACGTAAACGACCTCTCTATATTTAATATACAATAAAATATTTATTTAAGTTCTTACTGACAAACCTACTTAATTAGCGGCAGCACAAAGCGACGCAACCGAGTCGTTTATCGTTGGCACATGCCGCTAATACTTCGAGCCACAGAGGTAGTTTAAAATTTCACCGACAGATGGCATCAGAGTTAGGTTTTCGCCGCTTCACTTGGAAGCGAATTGCGTCATTCAGTTTGTTTGTCCGTTGTGTAATGAATATGGGTTTCTGATAAACACATTCAGAAGTATTAGAAGTGACTGTTTATGAATACCATAGCTAAATTATGTCAAGTCATTAGTAATGTAAGTTGTGACGTGTTGGTGGGGAGGGCAGAGGGGGTGAGAGCGTCGTACTTACGCCCTGGAGGGTGCCGGCTGCTGCTGGTGACGGTCGTGGGTGTACCGCCCGTGTGGCGAGTCCCCTCTGTATCCTCCACGTCGAGATGTATGTTGTTGTGAGGCTGGAAAGCGGCTGGTTGGTAGGACCAGCTCCCGAAGGACCATGATGTGGCCGTGGCCAAATAACTTACCCGCATGAATAGGTTTCACCACTGGTTTATTGCGTTATTATTGGCACATTGTATATCGCACGTACGTGTCTTAAGCGGTCCCCACGTCTATAGCCGGTGGGTGGCTAACACGGTAAACGCGGACACTAGTTACGCGATGGTGTAGTTATGTTGAAAAGATAAACCCCTGGGCGCATGAGCTTGCAGGGATGGAGGTGGCTCTACTCCTGGACGATTAAATTACTGTTACGTTACTAAGTTCCTGAAATACTAGAAAAAAAATCACTATTGCAGCTACATGATACGACAAGATACGGTGATGGTCCAGGAGCCGCATACACGTGGCCGACCTCCTACTCGCCCGAGAAAAGACTACCGAGCAATGGCACCCACACCCGCTAGTAGCGGAGAGCGCCCGCCAAAACTATTCGCGTGGCCGCTTTAAGCATATTGTGTTGAAGTTGTATACATAAAAAGACACTAAAATTTACATGAGACACAACTGAGCCCTTGGAGATGATAACATAATTGGGTTTGCTGAAATTGCATAAATAAAGTTACATAGGGAAATTCATTTACTTGTGCCTTCCACTCCGGTTGGCTTGTTAAGCTGTCTCTCTAAGTCCGAGCTGGCACTGTTTATTATTCTAACACACGTAGACCACTTTGATATAACACATTAATCACTATTCTTATTTTAAGTATAAAAAGTTGCCGGCGCGTTGCGCGGTCTTTGTAGTTGTTAGGTTGTCGGTCTGGGCCGCTCTCAGCGGTCCAACGTCGTTGAACAATTTTGAAGCACTTTACGTAATAAATTCGTTTGCCCTAGCTGTGGGTGCTCAATAATTTACTAAAAATATGGAGACTGCCTCTCCATACTTACTTTGCCCTAGCAACTCCCGCACTGTCTGTTTCAGGCAACATTCGTCCCGGCATTTATGCACGTCGTGATCAGCGACGGCGTAGTGCTTGTCGTAACGACCAAAGTCCCTTGTTTAGCTGGCGTTGGGGTGTGTTGCGGTGGTGTTACTTTGTTGTTTTACTTTAAATACTTGCACTTTCTTTTGTGTTTGCTTGCTAACCACGTGGCCGTATTAACTTGAGCGCTCAGTTGGTCCCGTCAGTACCTAGCGCATGCAGGGTGCCTTCCGAATACCGTGAGTCGTTGTCGTGAATACTGCCCGTGATGCTGGTGTGTGTTGACGAACGGTCGCGATGCACGCGTGGGCTGTTGAGCACACGTCAGTTGTAATGTGTTATGAATGCCAACCTGAGAATCTGGAAATAGAAACAGCATCCCCCCCCCCCTATTTCCCACATTAAGAAAATACGTTTCTCTTACGTGCGTCGTCGTCGTTCATTGCAGTATGCTGAACGGAACTTGAATTCTTGAGTTGTGTGTGTCGTGTGTGTTTTTAGTGGCGGTTTTAATTTAAAAGTTAGAATATACTGTACATATATTTACGAGATTCGTAACGGTAATAGCGCCGTTACAGTAGACGCAGAGAAACCAGTGTTATAAGACGTTTACTAGCAGGTATTTATAAGTAAGATTACTACTGAGTATACCATGGCATATATTCAACACCCGTGCATTTAATTAGTACATATTGTAGCTAAAATTTATCGGAGCACTGCAACGTAAATGTAAACATTGTACAAGCCTATGTAAATAATAGCACGTGGCAATGTTGGTGTTTACATGCAGCGGAAAGATATAAACTGGCAAAAATAAAAATTAATCAGGGCTTTTTTGAGTGCTCACTTTATTCCGAATCACCTATACCATAAGCACTGTCCTTGTTTCGGGCCGCGTTGTTGTCAAAAATTCGAAAATTTCGTACTGTAACTTTGATCTTAGAATTTTCACGTATTGGCATCAGGATGTATCGATCTTAAGATTTTTAAAGCGGTTTTAAATAAAGAGGCTATGAAAATAATCTGATATTCTATGTTTGAGACTTTATTAAGATATGACGTCATGTTCTGGGGGAAATCTCACGCGAAAAAAAAAAGTATTATTAGACTTCAAAAGTGTTAGAATTTTATGTAACAGCCTGTGGTTGAAAATCATATTTATAAAAAAAGGCATATTAACAATGCCGTCTTTATACGTTCTTGAATTATTATGTTTTACACACGAAAATAATATTAAACTCTCATATACATAATTATAACACTAGAACAAAAAGTGATTTAATAGTAAATTACAAGAAGTTTTAACTTTAAAGGCGTTAGCTTATAAGTATGATACGTTGTGACCAAATTTAAAAAAAAAAACTTCCTGTAAGGAATTTAAAACTTAATTGAAGAGAATTATTCTGAAATACGTATATAATAATAATTATTTTTTTGTGTCAGGGAATGTGTAATTTCGATCTGTATGTTTATTTGTAAATATTAAATGTATTAACCTATTACAATGTAATATCGATGTATTTTATATGTGCATTTTGAATTGTATTTGTTAGAATGATTCATAATGAAAGGTTTTTTTTTTTTTTTTTTTTGTTTTTGTAAGACAGATCATATATTGAAAATATGTACAAATATAATTTTAATACTCTGTATGTAGTTAAATGTGGTCAACAGGATGCATAAATAAACAAATATATTAATCAAAGAGCCTAACCTAGAGCATACACAAAATAGCTGTCACCCAATTAGTTTTTAGAGTTTCTACATTGTCTCCTGTTTTTTTTTTTTTCAAGATAAATTACCTGGTTTCGGTTAATTAGTTCATTGGATGAAGGTTCCATTAAGTATATAACCAGCTTCTAGTAAAAATAATTTGAACAACACTGGAAGGCAAATTTCTGATATCTGCCCTCGTTTAGGCTTAAAAATAATGTCACAAAAGTAGTGGAACTCTAAGTTGGTATCACGAACAAACGTTTATACTCTTTTATTTCATGAAATTCCTCCCACTTTACATGTAATTTCAACAAAAGTAAACAATGACAAAAACAGCCAAATTTTCTAATTTCTAGTTCTACACGACTTTTCGTTTTTCATAGTTGATTTCATAATTATCAACCCTACCCCAACCTCATTCTTGTCTTCAGACAAACGCTTCTCCTATGGACGAAATCTCACGTTTTGTCGGGAGTAACTATAATAATTAATACGTATGTGATAATAATATTTTTTTTTTTTACAAATTGCCTATTACTGTTAATCAAATGACTTAATAGCAGTGGACTATGTGAACTGTTACTCATTTTCGAAGTAATTAAAAAACGTGATAAGACACTAATTTTGAAGCTTAATAATATGCCACTTACAATGATATCAATTCAAAAAATGTGAGCTATAATATTCTGATACTCAAAATTATAAAGTAGTACACATTCGGAACTTCGTAACGCAGCTTCTATCTGGCAACAGCGCTCGCCATAAGTCCTGTACTGCAATATAATGGTGGGACGTTCTATAGTAAACCACTGTGTGCCAGTTGAGCGGATTGTGTGTAGGGATGTCATTACATACACCAGTCAGCGGTGCTCTTAACGATCCATCTATTTTGTGTTTCACGTACACAAACGCATCATACCTAGGGAGCTACCTTAAAGAGCTACGGCCACAGTTTCTATGTAAATATTTTTCGATAGCGATATTTTTAAATTAAATTTTTTTGGATTTTGGACATACGCCATTGCTAGAGATGATGGTATATCGCGAAAAAATTTTGTGCCAACGTACTCTTTAAAACACTGTAGTTTCTCGCAACATGTATGATTAGGTGATATACGTATGCCACGACATTGCTGTCTGCAGACCAATAACAGGCATCAAATATTACAAGCGCAGAATTCTTATTGGCTCTGCCGAATAGGATAACAGCTCCACGGACATACGAAAGCCAGTAATCTTATGGTAAGCTGAACGTACGTTGAAATACAGTAAATAGTCAAGTTTTCCCGCGATAAACCATCATCTCTAGCCATTGCTCATGTTTAGCTGGTCAAACCTGTGTTGAATGACAAAGTACGAAAACGAACAAAAATATTTTTAAACTTAAACGGAAACCGATAGTATAAAATTACTCAGGAACTTGATTATAGTTATTTTTAACTAGGTTTTCTGCTTCTGACGAGACAAAATAGAACATGACTGTAGCAAATTTTGTCGCGAAAAAATTTTTGTACAATAATTAACAGCTAACTGGATGGAGAGAAAGCATAGTGGTACTTTTTTTCAAAGTTATGTCTCTTGAAAAAGTTGTTAAGAATGTATGTATGACAGTTTTTGATTATTGGCAGTGTGTATTTGTTCAGACACGTCTCTTATTCGACTGTAACAACCAGAGTAAGACAATTGTGGCATCATGGGTCTGAGATTTGCCAATAGAAACCCAAGATAAGCGATAGTTAAAACATCCAATCACTGGCCATGAAGCACAGCTGCAGATGTGCACATAAGACATTGAAACCAATTGATGCAAAAATATTTCGCTGTAAAGTCGTGGCTCTACTAATTAGTTCACTAACGAAATTTCGTTTCAATTGGTAAATTAGCAAAAAATTTATAAAGTACCGTTTGCCTAGAAAAACTACATTACATAAAACTAATTAACACCAAAGGCATAGTTAGAGTGATTATACGTAATTTGGCTCTCGTCTAGGTTTAAAAAAAACTTAGAAATTCGGGCCTTTGTCCTTAAGAAGAATGTTCCGAGTCAACATAAACACCCACGATTTTATAAGGAGCTGTGCAGAAGTTTCAATTTGATAGTTTTACGTTATTCGTAGCATACATATTTACTACAAATGCACATATAAAATATATCGATAGTACATTGTAATATGTTAATAAATGTAATATTTACAAATAAACATACAGATCGAAATTACACATTCACCAACACAAAAAAATAATTTATTATTATATACGTATTTCAGAATAATTCTCTTAAATTTAATTTTAAATCCCTTACAGGGAGGTTTTTTTTTTTTAATTTGGTCAGAACATATCATACTTATAAGCTAACACCCATAAAGTTAAAACTCCTTCGGCCAATCACAGGCCATCCTGCGAACAATGGCCGCCCCCGCTCCCGTCACTCGCGCCGCATTTATTTTTTAATTCCTTTCGTCATGACAATATTTAACTCTATAGTTCTTCCTGAGTTACAATTATATTAGTTCGCTACCGAAATTATTTTAAAACAATTGTCAAGAAATATAAGCTCCTCCATGACTTCGTTTACTTCCACATCAGTCCTTGCTTATCGACAATCATGTGCCAGTCCTGCTGATGTTAAGGGAAAGCCCCGTTAATGGCTTATATATAGCCTTTCCCTTCTTCGCATTCAGTTAAACCCTTTAATGTAAAATCACATAAGTAAAATAAATAATCATGCAATTTACACACGTGTCTCATTTATGTAGGCTACCTATAAATTATTATGAGTATACGTTAATTTGAACTTCAATTCTAACACTATTCTAGCTGTTTATAGCCTGTCACATGTAAATTATTTATTCATATCTTCTATTTGACTCAAAAAATGTTCAACTTACTTTATTTTGAAATTAGGATTTAAAATGTTAGCCACATAAGCGTTATTTTCCTACCAGTTATTAGATGTCAGTTGTCCGATACATTTATTCCTGTCAGTAAATCTGAGACAGTGTTTCAGATAACGTTTCACAGAATTACACTCAAGAACCAACTAGATGGAGCTTATAAAGTACATACTCTGTGACCGAGATAACTTGTAAGGTAGAACTTTCGCTACACTGTAAAAAATTTTCTCCGTAGATTTACGGAATTTCCGGTAAAAATTTCTCCAGATACCTCCGTGAATTCACGGAAACTTATTTCCATATCCAACAGAAGTTTCCGTAAAACAGTTTCATCACATGGAACTGAGCCATATTTACGTATATATAATGCTACAATTGCATTTATACAGATTTGCAGATTTATCAGTGGTGTTATTAAAATCTATCCGTGATATTTACAGCTCTCTAACCCATACATTTTCGATTTTTTTCCGTGTAAGTGTCCGCAGCAGACTTATGGACATATTACGTATGATTCCGTAGTGTATATTTACTATAGACATTTCCATATTGTACTTTTACGGACACTATTTCCGTTTATTAACGGTACATTTCCGTTAAATTTTATAACGGTGTACACAAGAGTTTTTCAAGTGGTACTGAATGCCAGTGGAATTCTTAGTATGTTACTAAGGAGTACTAAACAACAGTCGCTAAAAACTGTCACAAACATTAGGTGGCACTGTTATAAATAATTTTTGTTGTTTTACGGAGAAGTGCTGGTAAAACATTCTCCAGAAGTGTCCGTTAATTTACGGAAGGCAACTATAGCTCCACTTATGGAAACTCGCATATTTATGTGACTTCTTTAGGATGCAGGCGCAATAATGCGTTCGGTTATTTATTTAGTTTCTTCTCGCAGTTTGACATATGTTTAATTAATAAAACATAATTATGTATAGCTGTGCTACAAAATAATGTTTCCGTTAATTAAACAGACGATTCCGTAAGATTGTCCGTAAATTCACGGACATTTTTAACAGTGTACGTTGTACACGACGATAGTACGGAAATACGGGTATTTCTGGGAAAAACCTATTTTCAGAGTATTCTGAATAGGGTTTACTGTCAAGGACACGTCGCGTAATGAAGTAGAAGATAAAAAAGAAACAATATTCCAAATGATAACGATTTCGTAATATTTGGATTTACTTTTCATTATTATTTATTGAGCTCATGGCGTTAAACATTTATTTCATTATCTGGGAGAAACATCAGTTTTGTGATAAATACTCTGTGAGATTGCCAATGCAGGTACTGCTATGTGAATAGCAATATGGTATCAGAGAGAAATTACGGATAAAACAGTTGGTTGACAGCACTATGTACTGTTGTATTATCGTCGCATTCGTCTCGTAAAGTCTATTTTAAAAAATGGCGCCACTTCTTGCGTAGAGCTTCGTGTTAGATTTATGTGCGAGCACAAGAAAGGCGAAAATAGAGATTTTACAAATTTTGCCTTCTTCATTTAATGTATTCGTGATTAATATTAAGTTATTTGACTCACAACGTAAGTTTCCTGTATATTCGATGTCATGTCTAGCAAATCTTTGTTGACTTAAAGTGTAATTAATTAAATGTTATGTAAATTCTTGACGTTTGTATATCTGCGCCCATAGCACTTTTCCTCTTTGTCATAGTCGGCTTGTAAGGTATATCATATCAAAACCAAATATAAAACTCACGTTATAACATAGATCTTACGAACATAAACCTTTCTTCTCAACTTACTGCTTACGTTCCTAATATATTCTAACCGTATGAAACCTAAATTATGTAAGGTATTTAAATAGTACGTCATTAGAAGTATGTAGGCTTCTGAGGTGTAACCGCGTTTGGTTGGGTAACTCCAGCCCGGAAGCTGAAAATACATCGCATAATGTTCACTTATCAGCTATGCTATTTTCTACAAAGATCACATCTCCCAAAGCTATATTTATAAAAGCAAATTAATTTCTCAGATTTATCCATGTTCTTCAAGTAGAATTTTTAAATTCTGCACTTCACTGCGGTGGACGCTACGGATGGAATGTGGGTTCCTAAAAAAGAAAATATTACTTCAGTTAGAAGATTACATTGTTACTTTACGTGAGTAGAGCCGTGCGGTGTAAAACACAAAATTCAATTTATATTGAGGGGCCGCGGTGGCCGAATGGTCAGACCATTAGCCTCCCACCAAGGCGATCCGGGTTCGATTCCCGGATTTTCAAATGTGGGAATCGTGTCGAACGATGCCGTTGCTCGGCGGGTTTTCTCGTGAATCTCCCGTTTCCCCCGCCCTTTCATTCCGGCGCTGCTCCATACTCACCTCATGTCACCCCTCGCCAGCGCTAAAGACCTCGATGTTGAGCGCTGACCAAAATCTCTCACTCACGCAATTAATGTTGATATTATTTTATGATATTTAACACATAGCATAATATTTACTGAAACACGTTTATGTATTGTAAGGGGAATAATATGAATAGAAATAAATAGGCCAGGCCGCAGAACGCTTCAGTTGCGTTGTAGCGCTTAAGAAAATTTTTTGTAAGTTCATATAGTGGTCAGCAACAAAAGTAAATAATAAATAAATTATTTGATGTGATATTAAAGCGATACTAGAGTGAGCATAAAGTGATTTATAAAACTACGTATAACATGTTTCGACCAGAACGGGATGGAAATAATATGGATTTAACCATTGAACACAGTCGTGTAGCATAAGGCATTATGAGCAAGAGAGATAAAATAATTCAAACACGTATATGTAAGTAATGCTCTCTACTTCAAAGCACAGGGGAAAATGGCCCCTAATAAGCAATAGGCGGCCAATGATAGAGATTTTGGCAGTGCGTTCTTAGGTGATTTTCTACAGAAGCAAATAAACTTATTTTGAAAATTGAATTTATATTAATAATTAGAATTAATTGGTTTGTATACATACGCCATTGCTCATGAGCATTGCAACAAACCTTTAAAAATCTTATATGAATAATGTTCAAATGACTGACAATTTTATTTCCAGACGTGTGATAAAGGAAGGTGGCAATGTTTTATACTCCATCTTAACGAAATCTAAGAGAAAGGAATCTTCAAGGAACAGTGATGAGCAAACAGTATGTTATTGTGCTTATGAAGTTTCTCAAGTTAAATTGCGACGAAGGAAATAACGCTGCCAAAATGCGTCACTTCAGCACCTTATTTTCTCTCTATACTATCAGAAATACGACATCGATTTTACTTATGAAAACTCTAATTTTGAAACAACTTTTTGTCATCTATTTATATATAATTGCCTCTTGAATTGGTTACCTAGCCACGAATGAAAAACAAAGATCACTTTTTACTCGTGTCTCTGACTTATCACTGCCAGTTTTCTTTTTTACTACATTGCTTTGAAACTTTGTGGTTATTTGTGTGCGGGAGAGCTACGAAAATGCATTGATTGACATCCGCCACTGATTGAAACACTCTGTTAATGCTTTTGTTGATGTTTTTTTCGACAGGAATAAAATGGGATAAACAAGCAAATGTAAAAAAAATCAATTAATCTCCTTGCAGAACCGAACACCGTGCTAACGTAACTACACATGAAACATTTTAGCCACTTTCCGGAAGGAAAAGAAGGTTTATAAGTAGAGATAGGAAATTTCGCGAAAATATTTTTGCAGCACTTTGTTTCAGTGCCTTACGTGCGCACCTGCATCTCTGCTTTGTGGTCAGTGATTGGATGCTTTAACAGCCCAGCCAGCGTGTGGAGGTTAAACCCGCATATCACAGACGTGATGTGTGGCAGTTATACGTATACTGATTTGGCACAGTCAAACGAATAACGACTCTGCACAAAAACACTGACAATAGCCATGAAGGTAAGCTACAGGTGTACACGTAAGACACTGAAACAAAGTGGGGCAAAAATCTTTTCACCAAAAATTCCTGTCCCTATTTATAAGTGAGTGAGAGATTTTGGTCAGCGCTGGTGAAGGGTGACATGAGGTGAGTATAGAGCAGTACCGGAATGAAAGGGAGGGGGAAACGGGAGATTCCCGAGAAAGCCTGCCGACCAACGGCATCGTCCGGCACTATTAACACATGCGAAAATCTGGGAATCGAACCCAGATCACCTTGGTGGGAGGCGAATGTTCTGGCCATTCGGCCATCGCGGCCCGAAGTAGGTTTATGAGTTTAGCTTCCTGTCTGTATAATTTTGTGTATGTGTGTGTCTAAAAACTTTTGAACCTGTAAACCTAATTTCATCAAAATAGGTTGACATATAATTAGTAACCTCACTTGACTTTGTGTTTTTCGTTTACATAAAATTCATATTTTCAAAATGTTGGCCATTTTGACATTTTCATCATATTAGATATCTGTGGAACCATATTTTAGAATTTCTTGAAATTCGGTATACACAAAGTAGCTATCTATTAAAATGACACGACTGTTATGTATTTAGTTAGAGTTTGTTTTAGTTTCAAATAGCGGCAATATTTATATTTTCAGGAAAATAATCCTTATGTATCTGACCAGAATATTTTTCCTAATTTCGTCAAACTAGTACTACTAATGTAACATAACTTTGATGTATTTCGCTCATACTGGGTTCATATTTTCGAAATGACGGCCACTTTTTGTATTTGCAGCTTAATATGAGTAAATCTGAGGAAATACTTTTCCAAATTCCACCAAACTTGGTAAACATACACATTACTTAGTAGGCTGACATTACTTTTATGCATTTTGTTCATTCCATATTCATATTTTCAAAATGCGAATATTTGAACATGTATTCTAAAATAAATATTTTCTGGAGAAACATTTTTCATAATTTTATGAAAATCGGCGTACGAATTTTAAAAATTAAGGCGGTATGAACGTATTTCAACTACACATAATTTTTCAGAATTTCTTCAAACCCGGTACACCTAAGTAGCGTAGTAGGCTACTTAGCAAGGCTACTTGTCTTTTATGGTTTTGATAGTTTTCTGTTTATATTTTCAAAATGGTGGCAATTTTAACGTGACTTAAAAATGGTGGCAATTTTAACATATTTTGTTTACACGAGACACCTAAGGAACAATGTCAAAACGTCATCAAACTCAGTACACATATTGTACTTAGTTAACTTAGCTTTTATGTATTTAGTTTATGCCGTCTTCATACCATCGAAATTCGGACCATTTGAAAAAATTTTGACGACAAGATATACCTAAATTCTATCAAACATGGTACACGTATAGTTTTTAGTAAGTAACATAACTTTTATTTATTTCGTTCATGCCATGTTCCTGATATAGAAATTGCCACTATTTTGAACATTTTTTATAACACAGGATATCTAAGGGACAAATTTATAGAATTTTATAAAATTCGTTACATACATAGTACTTAGCAAGATGATTAAATTATTGTGTTTTGTTCATACGTGTTCTTTATGTCTAAATGGCTGCTATTTGAACTGTTTTGACCACACGAGGTATCTGAAGTAAACTGTTCAGAACGTCATCAAACTCGGTACTCATTTAATTCTAAATAAGTAAACATTACTTAAATGTATTTATTCACGCTGTGTTCATATTTATACAGTGGCGAACTCTTCATCACATGAGGTATACATCAACAATTAATCGTAAGTTCATATAACTCGGAATGCACGCAGTATCTACCGCGACGACTTTAGTTTTATGAACATTTTTCGTTCCATATTCAGTTTGCAAAAATTGTCGCCCTTCGATGTTTTAATGACTACGCGAATTATCTGATAAAAATATTTCAAACTTTCTACAAACTCGGTACATATTTAGTACTACGTAAGTGGAAGTTAATATAGCCTACTTTTGTTTGATTATGCTGTATTTATGTGCATCGCCCAATATTGAAGATTTTCCGACACGAATACATACTTTTTTATGTATGTGTGTCAAAACTAAAGGATCGTAAAAAGTAAATTAAATATAATACACTTTACTAGCAAACTTTTATTTAACTAGTCTTTATTGGTGTAGGTCAACCATATTAAAAGATAGCACGAGAATGATTTAATACATAACTCGTATTTCTAAATCTACATGAACAAATTTAACTTTATTATTTTATGGAGGAAAGACGTGGCATAACGGTAGTTGATAAAAGACAACGCACCCCTATAATTGAAGACACTTCATTGACACAGGGAAATGTTATCTAATAATGGAAAAATTGCCTACCTCAAATATACAACGCTATCAATAACACTTAATTTTAATATAACTCTTACAGACACTTTTTCCTACTGATAGACGAATGGAATTTCCGTCAAAACTTGGTGTTCTAAAACATTAAAAATTTGTGTAAAATAGTAAGTAGCTGTGCATCAGTGGCGGCTCGTAGTTTGTTGCCAGGGAGGGCACAATGCAGAGAACTGTATAGTGATGTGCACTAGTTGCCGCTATAGCCACTGACACGCTGGTATGTAGGTGCCGCTTATTACTGACTGTTCACAACACAATAAGTAGCCAGTATATATATATATATATATATATATATATATATATATATATATATATATATATATATATATATCATAGTCATTGGCATATGGCAGTGCGTTCACACGAGTGTACTCGGCATCTTCTGCCCTACCTGCCAACAACCCACAAGCCACCACTGCTGTGCACACTCATATGCGCCATGTAAAGAAAATATTGTAAACCGAATTCAGGGTGAGTTAAAGTAAACAAACTGGTGTAAATATATTCACTGACCGATAACAAATTTTTACCAGACGTAAAAACCATTTGGATAAAATATTTTTAAATAACACTTTAAGTAATTCTAAAAGGTATGTAAAATTGGCGAAATACTGCGGCGCCAAAAGTTCTCTAATAATGTAAATGTTTTCCATCACGTTGAGTATAGTCACTATAGTCTGTCGCACAAAAGAATTCCATTTTTTTACAGTTTTGAAGGCTATCATGTGTACCAATTTCTGCAAGAAATTAGTTTAAATTGTGATAAAATGCACAATTTGAGAGTCAGATAAGTGTGTTTGTGCAGAAGTCCTGCTTATTTCATGGAAACATCTGTAAAAATAAATTCCAACACAACTGTCGAAAAAGTGGAATTCTTTAATGAGACAGGCTATAGAAAGGATAATTATACTCTCTTATCATTGCAAAACCGTGACATACGTACATTTGGTTTGTCAAGGACGACGCCTAACACACGATTAAAATGCGTGGTAATGTACAGGGAAATACGTTTTTTTCTTAATGAAACTATTCCACATGATCCTATTATGTCAATGTAAGAAAAGATAACACACTTCACACAAGGTCTGAATGTTATTGGTTAGGCACCACGCTCATTAAAACACTTGTTTCGAAGCCTTCCGAAATAGCTAAAAACGCCCTATTCAAACTGCAGTACTTCAAAGTGTACTAACTGTGTAACTCATATAGAAACGTGCACTAAACATTCCTACAGACATTCCAATAATACGTTCGTATTGTTACCGGTTAAAGTCCTATAGTAAAAATGGATCTGCGAGATTAGTTCAGCGCTTGGCCCGTTATGTCGATGCGGCATTTGATGCGCGCTTCAAGTTCGCCCTTATACCTCCGTCGCTTCTGGGCATAGTTCCCACAATTCTAGTAACGTCGCACTTCACCTATTGTTTCCACAATCTTTGCAACACTCTGGCGCGCGACTACACATGTCGATTTTACAAGTTGATTCCTGATAGTTCCTGTAAGTAAATAATAATAATAATAATGCCATATTTCTTACAAGAGCATTTGATTGACACTTTAGAGACAGTTAGGAACTGGAATTTGGGAGAATTATTTTGGTTTAATGCTGTTAAAACTGTTGTGCGTTCTCGAGGATCAATTAATAGAAAAAGTAATTTGCCATAACTCAATCGAATCTACATACGCGCTAGTAGTTTTTGTTGTTGCAAGTTGCCTTACTGAATCAAAAACAGTACTTTGTTCTTCCTGTGGATAATTTATCACGTTCCATTGATGAATGGCAGAAGAAAATATGAAATTCTCTTATTTTCAATACGTTAAACCAATTGTTCGTCTTTACATTTACAATGAAAGTTTTACGCATGTCCCCAAACGAAAAATAACAACATATAATATAGTGATATAAGTGATTTTGTAAATATTTTGTAAAGTTTATGCAATGAATTATTTTCTCCTTCACTTTTCGTCGTCCGATCCATAATTATACTTTTAATTTTTTTTTAAATTTCGAAGTATTTTTAATTGAAGGAAAAAAAATATAACGATATTTTTGTGAAGTTAAACATGTCAAAGGAAATTTAGTGTGCGTTTCTCGTTGACTTCAGTTTTTTTTTTTTTTTTTTTTTTTTTTTTTTTTTTTTTTTTTTTTTTTTTTTTTTGCAAATACCAGAACGACAAACAAATTTTAGTGGATTTACGTGAGTTTCGGTTACTAGAGGCTATGAGAAATTTCATGTGCATTGATTTTGATTAGAATCTTTCTAAATGTTTTCTTTCTCGGAGACAAATCATTTTCAAATTATTATTATTATTATTATTATTATTATTATTATTATTATTATTATTATTACTATAGGCGTTGGGAAATGTTGTGCAGGCCTACTGCACTTTATTCTCTGGTTTTTTTTTTTTGTCATTCCAAAGAAAATTGCTTTTGATTTGGCAATTTTTTTGACAAATTCGGGAAAACAGCACAACATTTTGCGTAGAACACGGTGAATTGGGAATACGCCCCACTACGAACTGTTCTGTGATTTTTTGGGTAGTAAAGTCTTTCATTGTAATTTGCCCATAAATCGACCAATTAGCTTATAACATTTCTAGTAAATAGGACATTATGATTTCCGTTGCTATCTTGGAAATGTTTTCTTTTTGTTAATTAAAAAAGTTAACTTTAAATTTAAAATATAGGGTATTTGTACTAATTAAAAAACGTTTGCCGATACAACAATAACTTATCGTGTTCTTAATTCATCATCAAAATTTTAATATTATCATTGGAAGGCAAATTGGTTGAATGATTACGTGAAATGCTGTGTTAGAGGTTATGTCAGTTGCATTACAGCCACAGGGATTTGCATAGTGTATAGGTATTAAAGATAAATAGTGTTGATTATACTCCAACCTTTACTTTTCTTGGATCAGCGTTCCATAAATATATGTTTACAGTTTTCTGAAGTGTATTTGATATTAAAAAATTGCACTAAAATCAGCAGGCCTCCCCGCACTCCCGTCACCCTTGCAGAGGTACCTCGAACACGATTACATACGGAAGACGGTTGCAAAGAACTCCCATATTGTCATTTGAATAATAATAATAATAATATTTGACCTCATCAGAAATGTTTGTACTCTATCCATTCTAAGGTTGTAGCTAATTCATTAAAGTGAATGACAATAAAATTATAGCACAGCATACATTTAATATGAAATACCGTTGGAAAATACAAGCTAACTGTGTTACGGCACGATCACAATGTGAGGAAACAAGATATAAATAACTCAATTGATTTGATTTATTTCGTTAGCAAATTTTATTTCTGCTGCAAACTTAGAGTGGACAGAGTATAATTAATAACAGCATCATTCAGTTTATTCGAAAATATTGCCTCCTTTGCAGAGCAAGGAAGTGTGCAGACTGATTTCACTGATTTATTTTATTATACTTTTGAGGGCGTACAGGCCGTGCCATTATCGAAACAAATTAACCATGTTATAATTATGAATGACACCCAAAGCTACACAAAATATCGCCACAGAAATACATAGAAAAAAAATAATGTTACCACTGATGTAAAAAAAAATATTTATTTTTCTTCTCCGACAGTACGATTGAATATGCAATCGCTATGAGGAAATTACAAAAATATCACCACGTTGCGCGACTTTACTTTGGCAAGTTTTGTGCAAGTTGTATGCCTAACTATAACATTAAAGTAGAATTTTTGAGGGAGGTCTTTATAATGCTGGTCTTAAATAGTTTAATAGTTTACCAAAAGAAATAACTAATCTAAAAACGGCAACATTTAATAAATATATTTATCAAATATTTGAATATAAATGTTTTTATAGTATACAGGAGATACAGAATTATTTAATTAGTATGAAAACTGTAAAAATAAAAATAGAATAAGTTTGCTAATATAAAAATACTTTGATTATAATGTTAATTGATGAATTACTGTAGCTTTTAAATATAAGTTAATGTTAACTTTATTTATATAGTCTTTTATGTGTGATGTATAGGATGACTAGGTCCCTATTGCTGTATTGTTTTATGTACTGACCTCAAACTGACAAGCCCAATATTCAAAGAACAAATTGGTTATTTTTTTTAATCTCAAGGGTGCAAATAATTAAATAAAATAAAAAAATAAAATATCCAGTGTGAATTTTTATCACATATTATATTTATATTTAAACACGATATTAATTTTAGTAGTTGACCGAGATGCCATCAGTTGAGATTTTGAACACGGATAAACTTACCTGGGGTGAAATTTCAAACTCCAAAAACTTAAAATTTTGGCTGACCTACCTTACCCTCATGAATTTTCATAAGCGCCTAAATGTGTGGTGTCAAAACTTATCGGCACCGCTACTACTTGACATCAAATTCGACGCTACCTAGCGGCAACAGTTTGAACTGTTTGGATGCGTTCGAACTCTCCTCAACAGAATGCGCTCCAGTCAACATTTTGTGCCTGCGCTCAATAGAAGCCGACAAAAACCAAATGTTTTTCGAGAATTCCCGCGATTTATGAAACTCGTCTACATCTCTTCAAGCACCACACGACAAATACATGCACAAACAGAACCAAATATCGTCAAAAACTTGTCAGTGACGTACTCTTTCGTGGTAGGCAGTAAATTTTCATTTCGTTCGAACGACAAGGCCTAATTCTGATCACTATAACCTATTTTTGTAAGATTCGGATTTTGAAATGTTTAAATGTGATTAAATTCGTACACATTTCAGTCACTTGCCTATTTAGTCCATGCCTCGATACATCAAAAACTAAATACTAAATTGTAACGATTAAATGCTTAAAATTGCAAAACCGCTTAAAATAAAATTAATTCGAGCATACGCTGTTCAGCATCGTAAAGTTTGTAGCCTAATAAATTAATAATTAGCACTGATTTAATTAAAATTTTAAAACGCAATAGGTAGGCCTATACGCAATATATTTTTTGGGTTAAATAAACAACAACTGAATGACGTTTGAAACTTTACATTGCTAAAAGAAGCATTTAATTTAATGCTTCCACTCTTCCAGCAGTCTTAAAATTGACGTAAAATAGCTACATATATTTTACTGTGTAAACACAGAATAGATTATTCTGACGTTATCTTTCCAGCGTTATGCAATATTATACAACTTTCGAAAACTCACGAGAATAGCAGTTAAGAAACGAAGTAATAATTTAATAAAGAAATTTCGGGCTCAGCAGTAAGAATTGTACTTATTTGTGAAATGTAGTGCACGACAGGGCAAAGTCCATTTTCAAGTCGTTAGTAAACAGTATTCATAATTTTCAATTGCATAGTACTGTAAGTTTTATATTATAACTTCAAAAACTAAAGAGAAAATTTACAATATTTTGTGGGTTTTTATCGCAGATGAAAATAAACGCTTCAAAATAACGCACAAATGAAGAGGTTAGCAATAAAATTGATAGAAGTTATCTTATAGGCCAACTAGTAGGATATTTCTTCTGCTTTTAAAAAAAATCTGCTGCATATTATGTAGGTACAGTTTGCATGAATTCTGGGAATAATCAATTTGCATATTACATTTTAACAGTGTCTCACATCTACGTTAGTAATTAATGCAAACTTTAATTTTAGCGTGACCTTAACAGTACTGACCATTATACTTTTACAGTATTTTCCCGGAAAAAAAAATACTTTTAAAAAACAGTTTTTTTTTTTTTTTTTTTTTTTTAACTTAAAAGTGGCTACAAATATTTTACTGTGTAAATGAGTTGACGTTCAGTTGATTAAAAGTACCGGAAATAATGATATAAAGTGTTTGGAAATATTTTTTTCTGATCCGTACATAGCTCTGAAGTTAGTGTTTGAAAATATTATCTTCTGCCGCGAACATTGGTGTGAAGGTTAGCTTTGAAAGGAAAAAAACTGAACTACAATGTGTTTTGCGACCGTTGGTTTAACAAAAACGACCAACCGCCTTAATTACATTTAGTCAGACTTTCAGATTTTTTAAAATACAAAATTGTTACACGCTCCTTCAGTATATTACCTCAAATATTAACGAAAATTCTTAGCAGCTAATTCAGAGCTTAAAACTATGCATATAAAATCGTGGGCTCTAGCAATAAACTTTTTTTTTCATCAAACTATATAGGTACCTACCGATTGCACATTTTATCTTACACGCTCAAACATCAAGTGACGTGGTCAAAGAGGTAAGACTTTTCATGGCGTTAGCCGTTATGCGCGGAAATATACTAATTGGCTGAAAATAGATCTTTAGCAGGGCTTCTTTGAGTGCTCATTTTATACCGAACCGCCTATACCGATCAGTCACGTACACGTTGTAAAACCACAGAACTCTATGTGCATAGTGGCCAGAGACAACGCTAGTTACTCCACGACTTCGATGATGAAGTACCACGTCCCAACAATCTGGCACTGATGTAACGCACTGAGTGAGAGGAGAGACTTCGGTCATCCTGTGTAGGCCGTCGAGCGATGTGCAGAGCCTCGGCTGCTACCACTACAAATTTTCTACTCGCCAAAAAGTGCAAAGAAAAATTATACTTTTGAGACCTTTTTTAGCTGTAAATAACCTTGGCGCAAAATCTTTTGACTGGTACGGGCGGGTATAGGCGGTTCGGGATTAAGTGAACACTAAAAAACAACATGCTAAATTTCTGTTTTCATACAATTAATGTGTTTCCGCGAGTAAAAGCTAATGATAGGAAACGTCTAACCTCTGTTGACAATTAACATGATTCTTGTGCGTGTAAGTTGAATATTTTTAGTCAGTAGGAACCTATATAGTTTGATGTAAATAATTTTCAATTATATAAAATACAAGTAACTCGATTTAAGTTGATTTTATTTCAGTATTGTTTTATTTAAGTAGGAAAATACTCGGAACTGCATACGGCAATTCGCTGTCGACCATACAAGCAGTAAGTATAGTTAATTAATATTTACTTATATATAGTAATAGCTAGTGATACTTTTAAAATATTAAATTTTTAGTGCTTACTTTATTCCGAACGACCTGTACAATGCGCCTCAAAGAGGCGAGTTGTCGGCGAGAAGAGTGAGTGAGAGATTTTGATCAGCACTTAACATCGAGGTCTTTATTGCTGGTGAGGGGTGGCATGAGGTGAGTATGGAGCAGTACCGAAATGAAAGGGCAGGGGAAGCGGGAGATCCCTGAGAAAACCCGCCAACCAACGGCATCGTCCGGCACGATTCCCACATGTGAAAATCCGTGGTCCGACCCTGCCGGGAATCGAGCCCGGATCGCCTTTGTGGGGGGCGAATGGTCTGGCCATCCGGCCACCGCGGCCCCACAAACTTTGCTCACAGACTTTCCACCAATAAAGTTAAATGGTCACCGCTAAGTCCCACAGTAAAAATGGATTGACGGGTATTTTAGTTCAGCGCATGGCACGCTGTGGAGTTGCGACATTTGATGCGCGCTTCAAGGTCGTTCTTATAGCCCTGTAGCTTACGCGCTTCTAATGCGCAAAACCATTCGAGGTAGGCAGTGAGGATGGCCTCCTTGTTGTGCGTACTTTGAGCATTTGAGGCCTAGAAGAGCGGGAGCTGTAAGGACGAGACAGCACGGGCAATACGCCTCACCATAGCCCTTAAGCGCAAGTCACTGAACTGTCGTGCAGTCTTCTAGCCTCGGCGGCCGCGGTGGCCGAATGGCCAGACAACTAACCTCCCACTAAGGCGATCTGGGTTCGATTCTCAGCGGGGTCGCTCCCCGGAATCGGGAATCGTAGGCTACCGGACGATGCCTTTAGTCGGCGGGTTTTCTCGGGGATCTCCCGTTTTCCCCGCCCCCTCATTTCAACACTGCTCTATACTCACCTCATGTCACCTCTTGCCAGCGCTGAAAGCCTCAATTTTAAGAGCTGTATCACTCACTCACTTACTGTAGCAAAGTTCAGTGTACTGTTCTGAGTTTCGCATGTATCCAAATGGTAAATTTTGAAGTATGGCAGTGTGGAATGGTGTTTTTTTAGTTATGTTGGACGGCTTAGAAAGTGTTTTTAATAAGCTTCGTAATAACGATATTTCGTCCTTGTTCGAGGTGTGTTTTCTTTTCTTGAATTACCACAATGCGCACTTGTGATATACAAATTCGTTAAAAACCTATTTCTTCGCACATTACAAATCAACTGAAGCGCGCTGTAGACGATGCCCTTAACACCACTTACAGATAAGTGATCTCTGCAGTCTATATGGTTCTGCGGACATAATTGACCACGTAATTTAAGTAGTTGATCAATGTTAAAATAAATTACTTCTCGATAGTTCAGTTTTTAAGATAACTCTTCCAAATAAAAATTTTAGTACTTAAAATTTGTGGAAGAAAAATTTTTATGTCAGAAACTTCGCAGTTTCTGAAACTTGTAACACTTTGATTCAAAAATTGAGTTATCCATTTATCTTTAACAAAGAATATCAGCTGTATTTTTTCCTTGAAACGTAAGATAGCCTACGCTATGAAAAATAAAAATTGATATAATGTAACACCAATTTCCGCACATTTTAAGGAACCATGTTGTAGGTGTATTACGTTTCTGGGGAACTCATCTGTAAAACTACTTCCTAAATAGTAATGGAAGTTTTTTACCACATAGTGTGGGGCAGTTAGAATACTTCAGCTTGTAAACAGAGCAACTGTTGAGGATTGTTACTATACAAAGTATGGCCTATGACAACATCATATATACATTCAACAGCTTCCTAAACATGTATAGGTAAGCCTACCATTGATGTTTGCGACACAATTTTACAATAACTACTTTCCCAACACTCCTATACCTCGGTACGGTATACTTAAAGATAATTTTTCCAGTGTACTGATGACGCTGTAATTGTTAACTTCGTTTACGACACAAAATTGATTATACTGAAACCAAAGAACGTATTCCGTCTCGCAAGATATTTGTTCAGAAAGATAGAATTGCGCTCTTTTCTTTCTGTGTTTATATTCAAATTTCCTGGTGAATTCGATTACTTTTTTCAGCATCAATTTATGTACAACACCCTTTCAAAATGTACCTCCCATTAAAACTCACAGTGTCTGCACGCTTGGAAGATAGAACCTTCAAGTCCATCGCTGTCCTGTTCACGCCGTAACGTCCTCAGGCTTCATTCGTTCATTATTCTGTCCAAGCACAGATACGAAGCACTGGGTATGAATACTGACGCTAGACGTGAAGTATATCGCCTCTATTCGCAGCGCGCCAAACTGGCGTGCAAGGTTTCCGTTTCCGTTGTAGTCTTTTTACTTTGGGACTTTGAGCGGTGGCCCCAATATTTTGTTTCTGGATATTATGCAGTAAAGACCAATGCATGCCTCGTGCTTTATACTTTATGAATTCAGGTAATATTTTCGGAATTACAGTTGTCTAAAAAAAACCCGTTTTTAGTCATTTTGAGAGGTCTGAAATTCATGTTCCTAATAAGCGTACTGCACTTTTGAAAGCGTAGAAGCATACTTTCAAGCGTGTATTCTTTTCGTAGATAAACGTGATATGAATAAGTTAAGTGGTTTCTCGTAAAAAAGAACACGTGTGACACGCTGCAACGCCGTCCATGCAACAGTCGACGCCATTTTGTAATAAGGGAAGAACTGCTCTTAATATGGCCTGTACATTTTCTATAGTGTTTTAGACATCGACAAGGCACATCACATGGTTCCGTACATTGTATACAGTTGATATTTGCTCGACTACCAGTGCTTGTACTACATTTGTGACCATCCACAGAACAACCCGACTTCCTTCCGCCGGCAGGTTACTAGTAAAAAATTAATAAAGTTAATAAGATGTAACAATTTGATAATGCTTAAGAAAGATATATCTCTAAGTTTCTACGTTTTAGTAATATTATTTTTTACGTCTAAACGAGAGCAGATATCAAGAATCTGCTAACAGGTTTAAAATCGTCTTCTCCATATTGGCTGATTTTTTTAAGGCAGCTAATTATGTAATTAACGAAATACTGGTTAATTTTCTTTTTAGTCGAAACCATACAATTTCATGATTTAAGAAAATTAAGTATAGTGGCAATATCATTTCAAACAAAACAGCCAGACAGATTTGTGATATCTGCTCTCGTTTAGGCGTAAAAAAATAATACATCTAAAAAGAAAGAAACTAAAGAACATAGCTTTACCAGGCGGAAAATGTACGAAACTCTCTTTGTATGGAACTAGCAGCGGAAAATGAAGATTCTAAGATGACGTGTAACGATCTCCCTTAAGGAGAGTCAGTAGCCGGCATTCAATAATAACTGAACATCTGTATTTAATTTGGCTACACATTTTCTATAGTGTTTAATGTTTCGACACTGCAAAGGGAATAGTTTCTTACATTGTATACAGATGTCATTCTTTGAAACACGTATGGCCATCCATACAAAAATGACTTTATGATCTTTGAAAGAACTGTGCAATGGGAGTGTATGACTGAATTTAGTTCCTTGGACGTACTCCATTGCAAAATTAATTACTGTCAAAGAAAACTAAACAAAGTTTTCTATTATTTGTTTAGTTTCTTTGATAGTCATTAATTTTGCAATGGAGTAGGCTACGTCCAAGAAACAAAATCATGTCAAAAATGACTCTCTTCCTCCGGAAGGATACTAGTCAAAGACTAAGAAAGATAGTGAAAGTGTGACAGTTTGGTAATGATTAAGACGGTAGTAAATGTGCAACGTCAGACGGGAAATTTTAATAAATCTTATTGTACGGAACTTACAGAGAAAACTGAAGAACTCTAAGATGACAGCTACTGATCCATTTAAGGGAGAGTGTTATATATTTTTATTGTTTTTTTAAGTTTTTCAGCTATAACATTCATTCAAATTGTATTTCAAAATTTTCTCTTCGACAAAGCATACGATATATACTTGGTAAACTGCTTGGCATTAATAGTAGTGGAATCTTTGATTAATTTGTCATGCAGAATTATTGCAAGATAATTCTTGAAAGTTTACTTATAATCTCTTGCAATTACCCTGCATGACAAATTAATGAAAGATTCCATTATTATTTATGTCAAGCAGTTTACCAAAAATATATATTATGCTTTGTCGAAGAGAAAATTTTGATAATTCAATTTGAGTAGGCCTAAATGTTATAGCTCAAAAACAGAAACCGTAATAAGATTGTCTACTTCCCCTTAAACCAATCAGTTAAGGTAGGTTACAACAAACATTCACAATTTGAGAGCAGGCAATTGTCATATTGCTGTAGTTAATTATTCTGAAGTTAGTAATCGTCTGTGAGTTGGGGTCGCAACTAGGTTACGTTTAATGTTCTTCTCTTTCATTCCTTCGACATACATGGGACGTTATCAGCTCGACGGTTGCCTGCCTGCAAGAGGCCAAGAACTCATCACGTAACGGCTGGAAAGTAGGTCAGCAGGTAGTCATTTACTAAACTCCCGTGGGATTGTGCGTGCCGCGAACTCCACAGCTCGTCACTGTAGTGCGTCCTACGTTCTGCGTGTGTTATTCCCCCGGGAGACTAGGCTCACCGGGTAAAACTCTCCGTGTTTCATCTACTCACTCGTGGTGTTAAAAAAGTTAATCACCAGTGTCATTATCTACGTGACTTAGTTTCTCTCTCTCATCCACATTGTGGCCTTTTCATCGCGTTAGAGTGATAAAACTAACTTTATGTTGTTTAACGTAATCGTTATAAAAAAATTAATGCTCGACGAGAATATCACTAACAACGCGTACGTAAATGGAGCAACACAACTTAGTTTTTGTACGTTGTATCATCTACAACTGCGTATTTTGATCTTTATTGTTTACCGAGAAAATTCGTAACTTAACTATAACTCAGAACTGTCTCAATTATTAATTGCATCGTCAGAATATAAACTGGCGATGGAAACGTACTTACAGGAGAGGAAGACTTAAATAAAAACTATTAACTGTAAAGCTGGTTTCATCATAACCAGATATACAGCTATCCAGTTGATCGGTTTTCCAACTGCAATTTACAAAGCACTGTCAACATACCGCCGGGAAAGAGTTAACATATTTTTCTTAAATATAGACTAATACGTGGAGGCAAGGTTATTTCGCGTATTGATTCTAGGTCAGGTTGAATGCCAATATTGTATACTTCACCACTCCTTCTGTGATTAGACACACCTGTTCCAACACATCTTTGACGACTGCAAGCCAGTGATAAATAAGGAAACACGTCGTGGTGGTAACACGTGTTACGGTTAGAAGCCAATGGATATTTGACTTTGGTCAGTGTGTGTATAGGTCTGAGAAGTCTAGGCTGTTGCCAGATGAATACGCGGAATACTCGTGCACTAGATGTTTGCTGGCAAAGACAACAGCTGCTTATTGGCTGATCGCTGGCACAAGTGATACCTGAATGCATTTAGTTGCTACTTTGTTATTTGCTCAGCGTCTTCCATGAGGTGTCAAAATAGTCAAGTCCCAATTGCGAAACAGACTCGAACTTACAACTGTTTGAGTCCTAGCTTGTGTCCAAAAGAAACAGCGAAATTTTCACCTACTTATACGTTTCTTACTTGTTGTGTTATGGCGTTAATAATTAAAACCGCATTTAAACATATGCAAAACAGGTTAAATGGGGCCAAGATTGGGGGCCATCAAGGTGACTCGGGCTTGATAATTGGCGGGGTCGGACCCCAGACTTTTGCGTGTGGAAATCATGCCGGACAATGCCACTGGTCGGTGGGTTTTCTCGGGGATATCCCGTTTCCCCGTGCCCATTTATTCCGGCGCGTTCCCTTGATAGGGCTCAATTTAATCATCCTCTATGACAAGCAGATGCCTACAGGCGGCAATCGTAAGTCTGCACTCGGGGTTCGAAACCCTGGTCCTCGGGAACCCTCCTCATATGGCATGTAATAATTTATAGTTCAATTAAAGTACAATTTTAATCTTTATAGTCTACTAGTGACCCGGGTACCAGTAATTATTTATAGCCAAGAATTTACGTTTATACATTGGCAAGTCACACACTTTAACGTATCGATCCTACTTAATTTATTTATTATTAATTATTATTCATATTATTAATTGATTATTGTAGGAAATATATGACACAAATTTGGCAAATAGCAAAAGAAAAATATGTTGATCTGATCGCTTCCAAACTTCACAGGATCACCCGCTGGGGTAATCTGAAGATTGCCTGAAAAATTCATCAAAATCGCTCCAGCCGTTTTGGGATCCATAGCGAACATGCATACAAACATAAATTTTTATGTATACATTATATGTTAGATTATTTACTAAGCGTGTTTTATAATTTTCTCTCGGTAAACTCACGAATTTGGTAGGCATATCTTACGTTTGCAACTCCATCTTACGAGGCAGTAACTGACGGTCGAAGTGCTAACGTATTACTACGCCGCAATCAGTTTTATTCTGTCATAAATATACGGCATTACTTCAGCCGAGAAATCTGTACTGTAACACGAAGTAAATAACATTTGCTGTATACTCGCACATATAACGAACTTCACCTTAGAACTTCATCAACTGCGAAAAATAATAAAACTCAATATGGCGACTGTACCGAGCCATGATCTCGTTTCGACTTTTTTTTGCAATAATAAGTAATTTTTAATCTTAAACGACAGCAAATATCACAAATCTGTTTGGAAGTTTTGTTCAAAATGTCTTTCGCCGTGACAGCTAACTTGTTTAAGACAAAACATTATAAGGTTTCGACTGAAAAGTAGAGACATGAAAAATTCGCGTTATTTTCTGGCAGCTGACTAGACTCCAAAGGACTATTGGCTCGTTCGACGTCTCTCGCCGGCCGATATTGTCGTGACTTGCCGCGGAGAATGCTTACACGGTAGAGAGGCCTAATTTCTGTAAAGACGTAACACACGTAAATAACAACACATAAAAGTTCGTGGCCAATTGAATAGCAGATTATGTTCTGTTTTGTCCAGGAAAGTGAAGTTTAGTCTGCTACCAAATGATAACGCGAATTTTGCATGTCTCTAGTAATAAGTCAAGTAACCAATGTGGAGGAAACCATTTTAAAGCAAACTGCCAAGCAGATTTGTGATATGTGCTCTCGTTTAGGATTTAAAAATGATTATTGCAAAAACAGTGATAACAGGGGTGCTGCCTACCTCAGACACATTTACTGCATTGAGATAAGAAATCCATTTCTACAGGAATTAAAATGTGTAAAAATAATTATGAGCAGGCGCGTTTTCGAGAGTTTCTGTAGAGTGAAAATACCTATTTGCTCACAGTTTTGATGGTATAGAAACATCGTCATGAAAGCTCCTATAGCAACATGAGCCGCACCGAGATGAACAAACAGTCAGAGGTGGCGTATATATGTAGTTTTGACAGTTAATGAGATACTTCTAATATAATTTCTAGAGATGATGGTTTACGCGGGAAAACTTGACTATTTGCTAGGCTTCAACGTACGTTCAGCTTATCAAAAGATTACTGGCTTTTCCTTGTACGTGGAGCTACTGCCCTATTTGACTAAGCCAATAAGAATACCGCTATTTTAATATTTGATGCATGTTATTGGTCTGCAGACAGCTACCTTGTGTCAGTGTTTTCAAGGCTATGTTGGCACAAAACATTTTCGCGATATACCATCATCTCTAATAATTTCATATGTAAATCCATGTCCTTGTTATCGCAGGGCTCCGACGTAGGCAGCGCCCTTAAGGGGCCTCCCTGCCTGTGCTTCAAATGCGCTGCAGCGAGTTACATATGTTCTTATTTTGACGAAACTATTTAACTCGCATTATATTTGTACGAAAAGAACACGCAATTAGTTTCAATACCTAGCGTTCACAACAGCAGCAATGGTCCATGGTAATTGTCAGTTTGTGTTTGTGCAGTTACGTCGCTCATTTTACTGTGTTAACCAAAACAAGGCCACTGCGACAGTCCACGCCTGTAATTTGCAGCTACGACACTTAGACGCTGAGAGTTAAAAACATCCAATAACTGAACATGAAGTAGAGATGATGATTAGAGACGATGGTTAGCGACCCTTGTTTATCGCGAAAAGAATTTTGCCCCACTTTATTTCCGTGTCTTGCGTGCACATCTGCAGTTCTGCTTCGTGGTCAGTGATTGGATATTTTAACTGTCACGAGCCTTGAGATTCTACCGGCAAATCACAGACGTGTGGTGTTGCAGGAAAGTTTTTGTAATTGGTTCAGTCAAATGAGATACGGTTCTTCACACTGACACGCTGCCAATAACCATGAAGCAGGATTGCAGATGTGCACGTAAGGCACTGAAACCAACAGGGGCAAAAATCTATTCACGAAAAAAGAGGGTCTCTAACGATGGTATATCTCGGGCAAACGTGGTTGTTTTCTGGGTTTCAACGTAGTTTCAGCTTGTCAGAAGATTACTGGATTTAGCTTGTACGTGGAGCTGATTCTCCGGTGGATTGAGCCAATAAGAATCCGGCTATTGTAATATTTTATGCCTGTTATTGGTAGAGACCTGAAAAAATTCGCGTTTTCATTCAGACACAAGCTAGAATTCCAGCAACTGTAAGATCGTGCTACTTTCACAATTGGCCGTTGACTTATTTGACACCGCCTTGAAATCGATGAGCCAATAAGAAACAATGTAACTAACAGCGGGCCCATTTCACTGTGTCCGCAAGCAGCTAACGAACAACTGTTGTTTGCTTAACTACACAAATATTCTTGGAGGCTAGCTTGCATGTCACTGAACCCGCGAATATTTCAGGTCTCTAGTTATTGGTTTGCAGATAGCTACGTTGTGTCAGAGGTATATCACCTTGCAGTAAGAAACTACAGTGTTTTCAAGGGTATGTAGGCACAAAAATTTTGTCGCCTTATACCATCATTAGAGATGTTGATATATCGCGAAAAAATTTTAGTGCCAACATACCCTTGAAAACACTGTAGTTTCTTGTGACATGCATGGTTGGGTGATTTAAGTCTGACATAACGTAGCTGTCTGCAGACCAATTATAAACATAAAATATTACAATAACGGGATTCTTATTGGATCAGTCAAATAGGGCAACAGCTCTACGTACAAGCGAAAGCCAGTCATCTTTTCATATATTGAACGTGCGTTAAAACCCAGCAAACAGTAAAGTTTTCCCGCGATAAACCATCATCTCTAATGACGATGTGTGGGTAAGACATTGAAAAAATTGATGCAAAAATCTTTTCGCGAAAATTTTCAGTTCCTAGACATTACTCATTCCACTGCACATGTGCATACAGCGAGCGTGTTTGTGGTTGGCTCGAGCTGCTAGCGAAGCACGCGAATAAGCGATTACCTCTCGCGCGCGATGTTCTGTGGTTATTACCGCTGAAAGACCAACGTGGCTACAATGTCGGTTGAGTGTTGTGCGTCGCACCGCTAGAGTGGAATGATGGCACGAGTCACGATAACCAATCAGGTGCTAGATTGCATTGTCACGTGCTCAGCACCGCAGCTGATCAGCACATTGCAGTACGCTTGTAGCCGCAGTGTTTAAGTGGGGAAACATTGTTCAAATACATTCCTCGTCAAGAAATAATTGTATGATCAATCTAAATATTTCGTGTGAAATTTCACCTCCCATCAAGGCGATCAGTGCTCGATCCCCGAAGCTTCGCATGTGGGAATCGTGGCGGACGATGCCGCTGGTCGGCGAGTTTTCTCGCGGATCTCCCATTCCCCCACCACTTCATTTCGGCGCTGGTCTTGGTGTTCTATCCCCCAATCAGTACGGCCCGGTAATATTCGCGAAAATATTTTTGCAGCACTTTGTTTCAGTGCCTTACGTGCGCACCTGCATCTCTGCTTTGTGGTCAGTGATTGGATGCCTTAACATATACAACGTCTGGAGGTTAAACCCGCAAATCACAGACGTGATGTGTCACAATGTACTGATTGGCACAGCCAAATGAATAATAACTTTGCACAAAAACACTCTGCCAATAATCATGTATAATTGAGTTAAGATGCAGGTGTACACGTAAGACACTGAAACAAAGTGGGGCAAAAATATTTTCGCGAATATTACCGGGCCCTACCTATCAGTAATCGTATTCTGGCTGGCACAGTCAAATAAGTGACACCTCTGCCGCTGCCAGCAACCACGAAACACAGCTACAAGTGTTGATCTAAGACGTTGTAACAAGCTGATACAGAAATATTTTCGCGAAAATGCAGTGTACCTACCCATTTCGTAAAACGCTACTCTGCAGGAAAGTCCGTCGCATACCTCTGCCGAGGATTAGTGTGCACACAGCAATTACCGATAGAGATAAAGCACTTTGGAAAATACGTTTGTGGATTTCCTATCACTATCAGAATTTACATTGTACGTGTGTGTCGTTTTGAAAGTACCGCTTTTTCATTCCTTCTGCGTTTGGTAATTTTTTTTTTTTTCATTTTCTAGGTAAACATTTCGAGAAACGTTTAATATATTCCCCAAAAAATAAAACTTAATTTAATACTTCGTACGATGCCGTCCAAGTCCCATGTAGTCAACCGCCTACCGCTAAATGTGCACTATATTTGTATATCTGCGAAGAGAAATCTCACTGCACACTGCGTCACTACATTGTAAAATTGTATTTATAAACTTACCATATCGAGGAACAGAAGTTGTAAAAACAGCGGTTATGCATCGGTTCTCAAACATTAACGGTAGTGTAGTGTTCCTATTCATTTTTAGGACACAGTTAAATGTATTATGATATTACTAGCCTTGTATAGTAACAATACGCAACATTAATTGTTCTTTTTACAACCAGAAATATGATAAGTGAATGGACTGGTATAGGAAATGTTTTACCGTTAAATTCTAAATTGCAGTGTGCAAGTTATAAACCAGTTTTTCTGGTCCATCGGAATACCTCAAAACTCATATTTCAGACTAGAGTATCATGAGGAAACATCAATCCGATTCGAAAATTACAAATATATAAACACGCGTTAGACTTAACACCATTCTTCCTTGAAATAGTTAACTTAAAGTTCCATGGCTAGAGTAATGAAAAATTCGCGTTTTCTTTTAGGCGCAAGCTAGAATTCCAGCAACTATAGGTCTGTATCACTTTCACCATTGGCCGTTGACTTACTCGACACTTCCTGGAAGTCTCTGAGCCAATTATAAAACTGTAACTGAATACAGGCCTATTTCACTGTCAACGAGCAGCTAATAAACAGCTGCTGTCTACTTGGGCTCACATATATTTTTTGCAGGCTAGCCTAGAGGTCAGTGAACCCGCGAATTTTTCCGGCCTCCACTCATAGCACTTCTACGATTTTGCACCACACACACATACACACAACCACACATACACATACATACAGACGCATCCTACTAAGAGGATAATGTACCCCCTCCCCCCCCCCAAGTAACGTATACAAAACTAACAATATTTTGTATAAACATAAAATTATGATTTTTTCCCCACTTGGAAGCCCTTAAGAGTGTTCAAGTGTGATAGTCATAATTTTATATTTATATGAAATATTGTTTGTTTCGTAGACGATACTTGTGAGTACATTTTACTCTTACGAAACAATTTCACCTCTCAAAGTTTTCTCATAACGGGGTGTTAAAGTGATCATTTGCATGTTCTGCTGCCATGCAAATAGTGAAAACCAACTGACCTACTTAAACAAAATAATTCACTGTGAAATTACATTACATGAGCTATGCAATAAAACATTTGAAAACTCCACAAAATTATATTTTTAATTTTAAACAAATCGCAAAAGTACAGAAAAAAGTTGCAAATCCAGAATTTTTTTTTTTAAATATAAAAACCGTTCGCGGGATTTTTCCAAATGTTTTATTACGTAGCCTATGGCATGTTATTTTACTGTGAATTATTTCACGTACGTAAGTCAATTGGTTTTCACTAGTTGCATGGCAACAGAACATGCAAATTTTGACTTTGAGGCATTATTATGAGAAAATTATGGGAGCTAAAATTGTTTCGTAAGAGGAAACTGCACTCACAATTATCGTCTACAAAACTAACAATATTTCATATCAATATAAAATTATGACTTTACCGCACTTGAACACCCTTAACCGTAAAGAAGCGAAACGTGCAAGTTGAGATTCAGCGAAGGGAATATAAAGCGAAGATTCATCGACAGATATAAAACTAAAAGCACTGTACTGAAATACACTTCCTTGTGGGCAGCAAGCCGTTTGTGTAAGTCGCCTAATCGATTGAGACACTGGTCATCATATTGTCCTCCTTTGCTTCTGTAGGATTGAACAGGTGATAGTTCCAGCATAGCCTCCCATCATGAATCATAATTCATGAGTACCGGGGCGGAACCAAGTTGATTCGGGACCTATCATTTCCTAAGTCCCGCCGTCTTCAGCTTCTATTTACGTTGTCATACGACGTGAAACCCAAACTCATTAAGTTTTCATTCGTGAAGTTTCGGGGCCTGGTTTAGAGTTGCCTGCGTTGTTTTCAACAAAAGGGCGTTCAAGTGGGGAAAAATTCATAATTTTATATTTGTACGAAATAGTGTTAGTTTTGTAGACATTACTTAAGAGTACATTAACCTCTAACGGAAAAAAAATTAGCTCAGCCAGTTTTACCGTAATGTCACTACAAAGTCAAAATTTGCATATTTTTACTTCATACAAAACTTGAAAACCAGTAAATGTAATGGCATGGAAAAAATCTCATCAAAACTACACCTCACCGTCTACGGCTTGAAGCATATACAAACCCATTATAAAATATTTTTGTGTTTAAAATAAATTTCTAAAAGTACCAAAAAATGTCAAATTTTGAAATTTTTTATTTAACATAGACATGTTTTATATGCTACAAGCCATAGACACGTAGTTTTGATGTGATTTTTTCCATTTAATTATGTTAACTGGTTTTCATGTTTTGAATGAAGTAAAAATATGCAAATTTTGACTTTAAAGTGCCACTACGGTAAAACTAGATGAGCTTATTTTTTTCCGTTAGAAGTAAGCGTACTCTCAAGTAATGTGTACAAAACTAACACTATTTCATACAAATATAAAATTATGTCTTTCCCCACTTGGAAAACCTTAAGAGGAGTCCTCGACTGACGCATGGACGGCGTTGCAGCGTGTCACGCGTATTCTTTTTTACGCGAAACCGCTTCACTTATTCATATTATGTTTATCTACGAAAATAACACACTCTAGAAACTATGCTTCTATGTTTTCAAATTTCAGCACGCTTGTTAGAAACGTGATTTTCGGGCCTCTCGAAATGGCTGAAAACGTTTTTTTTTTTTTAGACTGCTGTAACTCCGAAAATATTACGTGAATGCGTAAAGTGCAAAGCGAGAAGCATGCGTTGGTCTTTACGTCATACTACTAAAAAAAAAAAAAAAAATGTTGTCACCGCCTAAAGTCCCGTAGCTACAAGGAAAACCTTGCACGCCAGTTTTGCGCGCTGCGAATAGAGGCGATATACTTCTCGTCAAGCGTGGGACACTGGCTCTTCTCGCTACGCTGTTCCCACGCGTCAAAGGTGGAAATTCGACACCGACGAAGACTACTCTAATATTGCATGGTAGATAAATAAACTATGAAAACATCAATTGACTTCTACGCTTTCTTCGAAGCTAATATGGATAAAATACTCAATGACAATCCTAGATAATGGTATTTGCCAACTTTATGAGTAAATATTTATCCAGAATTACTAATTCGTTACGCGAGATCTCTTGCGCCGCAGTTAAATGCACGAGGTTCCGGCGTCAGAGATTGTGCCTCGGAAGTTCTAACACTGGAAACAATTTTATTTAAAACGTTGGCTAAAACTATTGTCTAGGATTGATATTGTTTAATTTTCGCAAATTGGCTTCAAGAAACCTACAGTTATAGATTAATGGTTTTAGCGTTGAATTTGTACCACGCCCTCTTAAGGCTCAGAATCAGCCGCCATGTTTAATTATTTTATTTTTTGCTCTTAAGAAATTCTGAGAAGAAACATGTGAAATTTTTTACTATAATATTAATTCTATTTACCTTGCGCTTCAATAAAATCATCGCAGTTGAACTTAACAACGTATATTTAAGCCGTAATCAGTCGAGCCAATTAGGAATATAAAAGAATTGCTCGAGTGATTACGGCTTGAATATACGTTATAAGTCCAACTGAAAAGCTTTTATTGTAGCGCAAGATAGATAGAATTGATATTTTAGTAACAAATTTCACATTTTTCTTCCCAGAATTTCATAAGAGCAAAAAATAAAATAATTCAATATAGCGACAGATGCCGAGCCTTAAGGGTACCGCCTACCAGCGTGTTAGAGGCTCAGAAGTTCCGGAGCTAAAAGAACGACCTTGAAAGGCGCATAAAATGCTACATCGTCACAACGAACCAAGCGCTGAGCTAGCGCGCATTATTCTCACGAAAAGTTCCTGGCTCTAGCTATCGTTCATTTGAAGCATTGTTTCTCTCTTTAATACGCCCACTTAAAACTGGACAGCTTTAACATAGAACTTACTGTGATCTGTCCCAAAAATATAAAAACGTGTCACAAATTGCATCCTCCAATAATAGTAGGCTAAATTAAATATACTACAGTTTACTGGCGACTATGTAAACACCAAATATGTTCTCGATTTATCATTATCTCTAGACCACGGTCGTAGAAGTACAGGTCTGGATACTAGCCTATCTACCAATCTATTTTACTTGACCCCCTTGATGTTTGGCTGCAGTTCACCAAGTTACTAAGAGTGTTGTGCGTCATTGGCTGCAATCAGGGCAGTCGGGCTCAAACTCCTCCCACTTCCCACTCACTTTTTCCATTGTTTACATTATTAAGGTAAATAGTTTATCAAAACGTATTTTTATCAATTTATTAATTCCTTCCTAAGCTCACAATCCCAAAGCACGTATCCAGCAATCTTTATTTACTTTATAATGTAAACAATGGAAAAAAGTGGGAGGAGTTTGAGCCCACCCACCCTGATTGCAGCGCCAAAGATGCACAACACTCTCGGTAACTTGGCGAACTACAGTCAAACAATAAGGGGGTCAAGCAAAATACATTGGTAGATAGGCGAGTGTCCAGACCTGTTCTTCTACGACCGTGACAATTGACATACATGACGTATATTTCTCTATTCCCTACAGTTGAATAAATGTTTCTTATTACGTAACATACTGGGTGCTTTAAAAATCTCCGCACTCTCTCCCAATTCCTGTCACCATATTAAGTTATGCCCTTCTAAAATGAACTCGCTGTCGACGATACGTGAAGCAAACATAACATATTATTCATTTTCGACAATAGGTACCATAAATATTAGCATCTGTTCGCCTAGACTGCTGAGCTGGATGTTCTCTTATCACAGGGTTGCCAAATACGAGGCTGCAACATTTTCGTTTACGCTCTACTCTTCCATTAGAAATCACATCAGTGTTCTCTGTATCAGGGCCAGAGACGTGTCAAATCAGCGTTTATTAGGGAACTGACTAGACTTCATTGACTTGTAAGTCTTGAACAGTATATCCGTGATGTCATTAGCCCCGGCCCTTACGTGATCTCGTATATATACGACTGCTATGCATGCAATTTGTCGCACTGCCTTTAATAATTGGCCAAAAGCGTTCCTCGCTGCAAGTCGCATGCTACTCGAAGACGTTGAGCGAGCGAACAATGGATTGCAGTCTACTTTCAGTAAATGACGCGCAACGTGCATGTATCTACGCATGACAAATGGCTAAATGAGACATGTGGCAACGTCGTTCCAGTTGAAACCAGAGACTGTCCTTCACTGGCCATTTCCTTGCGCACCAGGATGACTGACTTATCAAGTAATATTGTCTAGCTATTCAGGAAAGGATAAGGTTTACAAAATGGTTTAGGGGTGGCGTTTGCTTCATTCAAACTCCAGTTGAAAAAAAGTTTTCTGATACCTACGTAGCTTGAAACCCAAGTTTTTAAATGGATAGTCAATGTGAGAATAAATCCAATTCTCAATAATTTTATTTTAAAAATGACTACTGATATGTTACGCAGACAAAAAGGGCCCCTCAGAACTAAATCAGTACAAAAATATTTTTCACCAAAATTTTAAGTTTCTACGTAAACGTTAGTATGAAAATGTATGTTCAGTACTAAGTAGTTTACACAGCTCAATAACGTGACTGCTATGTGTCTGCCGGCATCTGGCTTGTTAACAGTTGTAAGTACTTTCAAAGCAAGCTTCTAAAGTTAAAATTTTCCTCGGAGAGATGTCACCGACAATTTTTAGGTAAAGGTTCTCACGTCAGAATAACTTGGTACGCCTCTGACACATATTGAGCCTTAACTAGCTAACCACCTATTGCCAAATGACGACTTTATGTATGCATTAATTTTATTAATTAACTAAGAAGTTGTAACCCGGTCAACCTCTGTGCTACATTTTCAATTATTACGATAATTTATATCAGAAATCGTTATTAGTATCGTTATATTTTTACCAACGTCACGGTTACCATAGCCATTAGCATTGCCAGAATTGTAAATTGTCATTACTTCATGGTTTATGAAACGTCTTTCTTTGTTGGCTTAGTTCACCATTGAAATATATAACTATGTAGTCAAGAGGCGTTACTTATAGATGGGAATGACACAATTTTTTAAAAGTACTTTCCTTCTGTACATAATTTATTGTATCTGACAGTTAAATCGACGTCTTACGCAAAAATATCCCTCAACGGTACTTATTCCTATCCCTTGCTTGTTCGCGATATAGTGAGCGCTTTTGAACACTGTTTTGTTTAGAGTATTAGTTAAATAATAATATTTATTGTGGCACCAGACATAACATTTTGAGAACAGTACAATCTACACACTTTGTTGTTACTTGTGATGTTTAGTTTATATTAAAAAGTATCAGTAACTACAAATGATTGTTTGAAAGTGAAAAGAGAAACTAGGGATTCCAAAGTGTTCACTTTATCCCCGAACCACCAATGTTTTAAAATGCTTACAAAGAGATTCGATCTCGTAGCTTACAAAAGCGAAGGTCAGTCACGAACGCAATTGAACGTTGCGACTCAAATCTCGAATGCGAGAGCTTGTACGTATGCAGAATACTGCATCCCTGCTTCATTAGGCGGGTTCATGTAGCCGCGCGGCGCAGGGGGTGTCCAGTGGGAGAGGGTGTATGGGAAGTGAGAGGGAGGGGGGCTGTAACACCAGGGTTGGAATTATCGCGCCGTAAAGTAGCGCTCGCACGCGATGAGCCCTTGTTTATACGGAACAAACCGCGAAGCGACGAGGGCCGCTCGTTGCCGGGAAAACACGAGGGGGTGGGTTTGATATGGCTGCGGATAATTCCCTCTTGCCTTGTCGACGGGCGGCTGCGAACTACCCCCTCCTCTTGCCGCTCTCTCATACCAAGCCACGACCACTCCCGGACCATACCTCCCCCTCCACCCTCGGAGGAGTGTGGGTGGCGACAAATCCTCGATATTTCATCCGCAAACACGACGGCTCTCTCGTAAGCCGATTGTCTGTTGTAGTACCCGCCATGTACCCTCCTTACCACCAATCAACCCTGCGCCTAGAGCAAATACACCCACACCTTCCCTCGCTCATACCGACTGGCACAACACAAGAGTGCCCCATGGTGCTTGTAAACGCCGACCCATAGGATGTTAGTCGCGTGCCTACATAGGTTGTCCACGGTGAAGTCATCACTTTTTTACGATCCTCCTTACATACATTTACCATAAATAATTATATTTTACAAGCAACTTGTTTTGCGTGACTTTCAGTTTAACGCGGTAATGTATTTACTAGTGCTCTAATATTCAGTTTGCTTTGCAATGCCACTCTAAAATAGAAAAAGCTTGTGTTTTAAATATGTTTATTGAAGTGCATTTGTATAGACAATTTTTTTTTCGTCTCATACCTACACAAATAAGGTTTAATTAATTCATAAAAATATTACTTTCAATATATTTACAAAACCAATTTTAAAAAAAAACAACAATATCTTAAAAATATAATCGATAAATTTTTTATATAAACTTTTCCTCACGTCCCATTTCAAATAAGCAATAAAATTAATTACAAAAAGGGATAAACTACGTTGGAAGCTATGTATTCATTTTAATTTACAAAAAAGAAAATCTCCCCCCCCCCCCGGTCCCATTATTTTCCACTGTACATACATTTTTTTAATATGAACACTTCGCGGGCGCACGCATATATCACTAAAGTTTCATTGCAATCGCAATATTAAGGGAGTAATTCACCTTTAAAATTTTAATTTACCCACAAACCGAACATTGATCGTCGTAAACTGACAGAACTGAGGATATTACTTCATGACAATAAGGCCGAGAAACCAACAAGTAAACGCCAGTTGATACATAAAACCCTTACAAAAACAACAAAAAAAAAGTGTGTAAGTGAAACAATATAAGTAGTTTATTATATTCGTTAAACTGCTCAATAAAGCACAAGCACTACATGAAACATTTACATGTCCGTGCCAGCACAAATGTAGCGCACAATAATGGAGATGGGCGGGGCAGTCTCTTCTCGTATACGTATTACAATTTACGTTAAATTGTGTGGTTTGTTTGTTGGTATGTTCCGTTAACTCTTCCAGCAGTAAACACACACCTAACAAAAATAAATTAGTTCAAGGTAAGATTTAGCCTTAATTGAGAACGAGTGTTCATATAAGATAACAAATATGTTTGCTACAATAAACCGTTACGGTGTGTTTAATAACACAGTGTTGCACTGCTTGTGTGACATTGATGTGGGATTGTTTCACATGCTTGAGTGGTAACTGACATTTACGAAATCTACATTAAATGAGTGAGTGAGAGATTTTGGTCGGCGCTTAACATCGAGGTCTTTAGCGCTGGTGAGGGGTGATATGAGGTGAGTGTGGAGCAGTGCCGGAATGAAGGGGCAGGGGAAACGGGAGATCCCCGAGAAAACCCGCATCGTCCGACACGATTCCCACATGCGAAAATACGGGGACCGACCCCGCCGGGAATCGAACCCGGATCTCCTTGGTGGGAGGCGAGAGGTCTGACCCCTCGGCCACCGCGGCCCCTATCTACATTAAAGACCAGACAGATACAATTCTAGGGTTGAAGGATACGGAAGGTAAGGAAAAGGTGTCGACGAATCACAACTGACATGAAATCAGGTAAATGACATGATATTGTAATGTAAGAGCATTTTGAAACCTAACGTTTGACTACAATTTTACAGCAGGGCTGTTTCATAACCGATAAATCCGAACCGTCCGATATCGTATCAGAAATGTGTACACTTAATGTTTACATTTTCAGTATTATAATCGATATTTTGGCCTTAGCCTAAACCTCACTGTATAAGATGATACTGTTGTAGCCATAGCTGGTTTACTGATTTAAAATAGTTTTCCATTACGTAGGGCTGAGGTTATTTTTAAAGTAAAATTAGGTACGATACGCACTATTATTTACTAAATATATAGCCGTGAACCACCATTTGCTTACTGAATTTAAACTCTGTCTGTGTTCAAGCTTGCAATGTGAAAATAATAATATTCAATCATACTTTATCTCATAGTATTTAACTACTACTATTGTTATTAGAGGTACGTTAATTTCGCAGATACATTCCAGGTCAGGTTGAACGCCAAAATCTATACTTCATAATCACGTGTGTGAGTAGTTGGCGGCTGTCACGAAACGCATTTGACTACCGCAAGCCAGTAGTAAATGAGGAAATAATTCCTAGAGCTATCGCATGCTACTCGCTTGTAAGGTTGTAAGCCAATTAATAATCGACTGTGTCCTGTGTGTGTACAGGACTGAGAAATCTAGGTTACTGCCAGATGAATCCGCGAAATTGACGTACCTCTAATTATTATTTAAGATTACCTCAAAAATATTCAATTTTAATGGTTTCACGTCTAACCAACGACACAGTGACTCATAAAAAACTTAAGGAAGCTTGTCAAGTTAGTCTCGTGCTGTATATTACTTCCTTATCCTATATGGCATTTGTTCTTTTGTTTGTTTCGTAGATGTGCTCTTTGTTGCTGTAGTTATATGAAGATATCACGGCCATGAAGATCGTAGAAGAAATTACGTTAGGATAAGAAAGTGGTGTAATTATCAATGTGTGCCAGCAATTAAAAGATAATAAGGGCTGTAAAAAGATGTGACATGTGAAATGTTTTCACCTTAAGTAGAACCACTGATTTCTGGTGGTAGTATTTTTGCAGCAACTTGTTCCATTGCCGTAAGTGCACATCTGCACTGCAGCTCTGCTTCGTTGTTATTGGCAACGTGTCTTTTTTTTTTTTGAGGCGTCACGTATTTGACGGTGCCAATAAGAGCAGGTTTTACTGCGACACCACACGTTTGTGATTTGCAGGCTGAACACCAAGTCGCTGAGAGTTAAAAACACCCAATCACTGACCGTCAAGCAAAGTTACAGTTGTGCCATAACGCATTGAAACACATCGTTTAAAAAATGCATCACACTTAAAATCAGTGCTTCTATCCATAAGCGACACGCAAGAGCGTAAAGCTGTTGCATTAGTTTTAATGTTTGGTATTGAGAGGTGCCACATCGTCGAGGTCGTACGATACCACAAACTTAAAGCGGTATCTTTTGAAGTAGAAGACCTTAAAATTCAAAATATTTTCTTCTCTCTATTCACGTTGCGCAAATTTCAACACATCTTTCTGGCAGAGGAAAATACGCCTAGCAATGCCACAGTCACGAGTACTTCACGAATTTAAAAGCCTGTAAGTTCATATATTCCTGACGTCGAAATTAAACCAAAATTGCATGACGCATATGAACAATGCCTAAAAGTACACCTTAGTCTTAATTACACGGCCGCATATGTTTGAGTCACTTACTAGTTTGTGGTTCGTAAATTTTTAATTATCTTAAAGGTTAGTCCTAAAGACTAAACCAATAAAAACTACGACGATTAGAATTTTCTTTGACGAAATATTTTGAAAATTAAGTTTTCAAATTTTGACGCCTGCAATAATATTATTTTCCCTTCTCAAGGCAGTATTAGTATTGGTATAAGTAATACTGGACAGTGCCTGAAAACCATATCAACTCCTCTACACTTTACAGTAGTGCCAGAATTACACAAACCAAGTCTTAACTTCGTGCATTGTACCGAAGAGATATTTATTTCACTTGCGCACTTATACATATATATATATATATATATATTTTTTTTTTTTTTTTTTTTTTTTTTTTTTCAAAATACACACAGATTCAGTCCGGAACAAAGTGTTGGTTACGGTTATGTGAAATATTTAGAGTGAAGTGAATGTCCACCATCGTCTGTAAACTATGCGTTCTCTATACGATGACCAATTTTATTACTAAGGTCACATTACCCAATATTTCACTTTTAATTGTCAGATTATTCTGGCGCTAAAAAAGTTGGCAGCAATTTAACAATAGCCACCCCTTTTATTTTCCTAAGGGTTGAATGAAGGTATCAACTGGCGTTTACTGTTGGTTGTCGGCCTTATTGTTATGAAGTAATATCCTGAGTTTACTCTATGCCACACGCAGCTACTACTTTTCTCTCTGCAACGCAACTATGTGTTGCAAGAGCTGACTAACTGACGTCCATAATTAGAAGAAATATCTCAGCGATTCAGTAACAAAGGATATGTCTCTCAGGGTTAATTTTGAAGTTACGATTGCTATCCTCATCTAAAAAGGGGTTTGGTACGTGGATGCGGGGAATACTAGAGGATGTCGTACCAACAGAAGTTCTTGAAGAGCTCGCTGGTGACCCTGGAAATAGGCCTACTCGCATGCTGAACCACCTAAAAAATACTCCAACACTACTGAAGGAAACTACTGCCCAACGAATTTTAACATAATTTATATCATACTTAGCTCGTAACGATAATAATGCACATAAGATGGCTTAACAAGAATTGGTAATAGTAAGACTCACGCAAAATAATATCAATTTTATAATTATTAATTATACTTGGCTGAATCCCAGTAATGAAAAGTATACACGTCTATTTCCTTCGGAAAACAAATTAAGTTGACCACATCATCTGACGATATAAGATGATAGTAGAAGAATATATACGTAACCTCAAAGGTAAAATTATTAACTTTAATAATTGTGCAATGGCAAAAGCTCAGTTTTGAACATGAAGTCTTTAACTCAGGAATGTCCGTCGGGAGAATTATTTCTATAGAGCTACACTCTAACAAACTGCATAAAAACAACAAAAGATGGCTTCCTCGATTACGGTCAGGCTCTAACTACGAGAAAAATGACTGGCGAGACTTAGCTGTACACTTCATGTCACTCACTAACTCGCCCCCTCATACCACTGGACCAATAAGAGACACGAAATTTTGAGGGTAGCTTCTCCTTACGCCGTGTACACCCATCAAGAAGAATTTTTTTTGAAATTCGAAAATGAAGGTGATGAAAATGGACGAAATGTGTTAATGAATCTTCAATAGCGCTCAAAATCGTTGAGATTTCGAGATCTTTTTAACTTCAGAAATGCATATTATCCGATTTTTCAATTTTTTAAAGTTAAAAAATTAAAGACGTGGAAGGCCGTAATAAGCCTGAAATCCGTCGAGATATTCAGTTGATTTTTATCAGTTACGCATATCCCTTAAGGGCGTTGAACCCGTAAAATTTCAATTTTATATTTGTACCAAACACTGTTCAACTTTTACACATCAGATAACATGTAATTTCCCCAAATGAAAAAAAATTCATGCCCTATAGCTTTTGCGCAATCACTCATCAGTCACAAAATGGCAATTGCGGTGTAGAAAAAACAAAAAAGGTAATTAATTAATGAATTCAAAATTACAGGAACTAAAAGTCAATGTATCAATGCATTTTATGACATGTTTGACAAAAGTTAGTTTGGAAAATTTCAGTAGTAGCCAAAAGTCAAAGTTATGCAAAAATGTACTCATTTTCATCAATTTTTTGAAAATACAAAAATGTTCCCTTTGTGTTTACAAAAGTATCTTGAAGTAGCTCATATCATTTAGTATCAATAATTATCTTGTTTCTGCAATTTTTTTTTATTTTGGCTACGCCGCAACTGCCATTTTGTGACTTTGATAGGTGATTATGCTAAAACTATAGGACCTATTTTTTTTTATTTAGGGAAATGACATTTTATACTATGTGCAAATGTTGAACAATGTTTGGCACAAATATAAAATGATGAATTTTTACGGGTCCAAAGTCCTTAAGTTGTTTCAGGATCTTTTTTAAATTTTCAACCTCTATAAAATAAAACGTGGTTTAATTAATCCTCAGTTGCGATATCGTGATTGTGCTTGAATAGGACTGAAACATAAGTAAATATATATAAAGCCATTTACTTTTTGTTCAAAATTCGACCATTTAGGGAATGAGAAGATGTTTAATGTTCCAGAAATCCCGAAAAATCGCTACGACTACATAGAAATAATTTAAAAGTTGTTACATTTTGCCGTCATATTGAAACTTACGCCACCTTGAGCACGAGCCTGTCTTAATAAGTCTGATGACCTATCTTGGCGTAGTTGATTGGAACACTGGTACGAAGTTTCGGGTTCGAATCCCGTGTGAGGCAAGCAACGGGGAATTGCTGTGGTATCATTACCTCATATGGCAGAAGATTAAATTTTATATTTGAAGAACGAAAACTTAAGGGTGGCTTCCCATTGCGGCGTAGGCGCGTAAAACGTCGTAAAATGTGTTTTTGCTACGTCATAAAGACCTCATTAAGAAGACAAACTATCGTTACAGGTATTCCTTCGAAAATTCCTCGTGGCCCGCTACCGGGCAACTAATATAGCCTACTGGATGGAATGAAAATCGCGGACAAGCTCGCGGTACAGGTTACCTGACCTAAATAAAGAATAATGAGAACAGCAACCACACCTCTATTGTCAATGGTATGCCATAAAATCAACGTGAATATTGTGTTGATCAAAAAGTATTGACGCTAAATCAATATCCACTTCTAATGGAACCTTGGTCTTCCAGATTCAATTTAGACGCATGGCTATACGTATTCAGGGAATAAAGTGTGGACATCGTCCCATCCCATACGTTGGAAACATGGAGTCACTTCTGTTATTAAGCTTATAATTCTGTACCTGTGCGGCTGTAGCAACCCATCCTGGTGAATAAAGAACAGGAATGGCATAAGGAACAAAAAAGGTGCACTTATCCGAACACGTTGAGACAAACCGTTTCTAAGCTAACAGGCACTCAAAGTCGGAGCATTGTGGCAATGCTGGCAGGCAAGCAACCAGTGTACCACGTTGTAACATGCAGGTATTGGTGTAAGAAGGTATTAAGTAAAATATGTACTTAATTAGGGCAATCTACTAAATTGGAATTGTCTGGTCATGTGACCATTCATTCGATTCTGTATCGCGTCACGATACCGAATCTGCCAAGCAAAATATGCTACGAGGGTTTTTATTGACATTATATTAAATAAGATAAAGATGTGAGAATCTGGGCCGTTCCCTGGGGCCGACATAGCAGATGGTGTCGCAGGAGCTTGGCGCCGTCCTGCCCATTACTCTTCCCACACACCTCTGCTGGACCACTCTGGCCAGTAGGGGGAAGAGAATGCAGCAGCCTATGGCAACGAGGCTTAGAGAAAATGAAAAATAATAAACATTATACTTTTGGGTCGAGTAATCTGTTAATTTAAATAAGTTATATAAGTTCAGTAAACTAATAAGAATACCTTGTTTTTATTAACATAACACCGCAATAATAATCAAAAAAGTTAAAAAAACAATAAGCTATATTAAACATTTCCTACGAACAGCTAAATTAACTTATACGACGAACGTCGTAACGTACATTGAGACATGCTTCCAGGGAACACTAATGATGTACAACCATATTACCGCGAAGTATGTAACATACATGACAACAAGGAAGGAGGAGGAGGGCTGGTACGCAGGGAAGCAAGCAGGGCGTCTTTAATAGTACGTAAACAAATGTACTCGCTGGAAAACACAGGAGCTGCTATGTGTACGTAGCACCACACAGTGAGTACACATTGTACTTACATTCTACAAATATTTCTTACTTTACACCCAGGAAGTTTCAGAGCATCGTGTGTTTAAATTATCAGCTATGTATCCCAGTACCGACACATACATGACGCAAAACCACCGCCTGCAATGCGCGCAGGGGATCTTTGGTTACACTACCACAACAGCATACAATCTGGCGATACAGTCCTCGATGCTTTCCATAGGTTCGCGGTACACTAGTTCCTTAAAGAATCTTCACAAGAAGTAGCCTAAGGGATTGAGATCTGGTGTTCTTGGTGGCAGGGATACAGGTCCACCACCTCCGATCCACTGTCATGATGCAAACCAATTCCCGGCACGCTGCTGAATGTAAAGCGCCTGTGTACTATTATGTTGCTATCTTGCCAGTCAGACTCACCGCAGGTTGGTATGTAGTGTTTCTACGCGAGATACTGCGGCAGCTGTTAGAGGATGTTGCACTAGTGCTGCGGCGTGTGATCTGGTATAAACAAAAATAGGCGCATTACAGTGCAGCAGCTCACCGGGAATTGGATCGCATCTGTCCATTGTGGATCTGTATCCTTGCCACGAAGGTCACCAGATCTCAAACCCTTAGACTACTTCTTGTGAGGATTCCTTGAGGAACTAGTGTACGAAGAAAAAGTAACTAATTTGAAATTCACGCGTTTTTTAATTATTACGTTACAACAGCTACACCTCCACCCGCAGATACCTGTATTCGCAAACTACGTTACATGTCCCAGCCTTACAAAAATATATACAGTATTTGTAGAGAAATTATTAAAAAACCACATACAAACAAAATTATTTGTTAATGCTTAATGAGGAGCAATTATTGACAAAGGACATGTGAATTTGGCATTTCAATTACCTACGAGAAAGTCTTGCCCACGGAGGCAAGTACCTTTCTTTACACCTACATCTTTTTTTTTATTTACATTACTACTACCCTTTCATACTCGTCAGGCACGCAATAGAGTAATTACGTGTTGTCATGATCATGCGGTTTTAATGAAACTGAAATTAAACGTAGGTTGTTATACAGTATATTCTGAAATGACACAACACTAAATAAAGTCTGTCATTACAAAACAATTTGTGTTAAACGAAATGAGAGAAAAAACACAATTACGCCGCTGCCACTAAGCGTTTCATGAGGCGAAGTACTTTGATGATAGTTTCATCTAACTAATTCCACTTCATTTTATATATAAATAAAAATACTTTTCCCGAGCAATTGTACATAGCATATTTTTTACCATTTTTACTACGTAGCCAACAATTCCGTAACTCCAAGAAAACGACAACCATAGTCAAAAATGTTCTGAAACGTCTGTCACAGCTTGTCTATCAAAATAAGGAACTTATTTTAAAGCAAATAGTTTTTACAGCGACAGTTGGAAATAAGTATTATTATTATCAATTTAGTCTCTGAATAAATTAATATTCAACACATTGTGGAATCGCAGAGCCTGCAATGCGAATGGAAAATATGCAATCATCTCCAGAATAGATTACACACAAGCGTTTTTATTATGTGTGTAAATAGTGCGTGTATGTGTGTGTTGTAACTAGGCTGTTATCAATAATTATAACAACTATTTCCCAAGTCCAAGTTAATTTTTACACGCATTTCAGTTTTAATACACATTCAAATCAACGTAGACGAGATATAAATATATACCTATAAAATGCCCCCCCCCCCCTAATTTTTATAAGCATTTTAAAACGTAAAAGGGAGAAAACTGAAATTACAGCAGATAATTAAGTACAAAAACGTGCGTGTATCTTAGACACTGCACAGAAAATTGAATAAATCCAAAATTTATTTTGTAAATTAACAATCAAATTTATTTGCACCTATAAATCATGAACACATTTCACGGCTGCGACAGTTAACAAGGTAAAAATAATTACGAATATTTAAAATTAAGTAAAGAGAATAGCTGAAAGCAAAAATTGAAGGAAGATGCTTGGTCATTGCTAGAGACAGGAAATCTCACACATGGGTGCTCTACTTAGACGAATGTAGTACGTAACATACAATGACAATAGTTTCCCACGTTAGTTACACACTAGCAATGACGTTTGAAAGGACTGTTTAGTCTGAGCTTCTTGTTCACATGAATTTTGTGCTAGATATATGCCTGGTACCCACCTTAAGGGTAAGAATGCTTGCTCGGGGAATTTAACTTTTTGGGCAAAATACTTGGTTATCTTGTTTCTCCACTAAAGTCCACCTTCGCCACCTCTTGGGTTAGGGCTAGAAACACGAAGATTTCATTCTACGGCTAACAGAGTGATGGAGAATTGATATCTGCCTCTCCCTCCCCCCACCACACACCCACCGACGATGCGCTAAGGTAAAATACTGTGGATGTTTCAATCTTCTCTCTTCTCTCTCTCTATCACTCTCACTCTCTATCACTCTCTCTCTATCACTCTCTCTCTATCACTCTCTCTCTATCTCTCTCTCTCAGGGTCCAGGTGCTATTCAAAGTTCATCACAAGCTGAGGACCTACGAAAAGAATGAATTTGCAAACTAGTACCTGTCTAGAGAGGGGGAAGGGGAGGGAGCTGATCATGGTTGTTGGTGTTCGTAGAAGAAGTTCTGGAGTCCTGGAAATCGTCTTCTTCTCAGATGAAAAATCATGTGCATCTCGCTTGTACTCCATGTGATAAGCGTGAAAGCCCCAGCTCTGTGCTGCGCTCATCGTGGTTTGGGCTCGGAGTGGCAGTGATTGATTCTCCTGCTTAGGTAGTAACGGGTGTGGAAGAGTGATATTTTGCTTTGGTGCCCCACTTAAGATCAAGTCGACAGACTCCTTCATCCTGTCTGAACAGCGGAGGTTTCTTCGAGATGAAAAATACCTGGAAGGGTTCGTGATTCCTGAAGGATCATTGCTATATGGTCCGTCAAGTAATATGACTCGTTGCGAAGGGGTTTCTTAAAGGTTGGATAGACAACTCGGTCTCATCCTGTGGTCTATGGAAGGGAGCGGATTTAAGGGGGAGCTACCGGGTTAAAGCCCCTCCACCCAAAACTGTATTCAGCATTATGTAGCCAAAGTATGTCCAGTCGTCTCAAGGAAACTGGAGTTTTGCTCTATGCTAATCCAAGTACATTTAATGTGTCCTACTTATTTGTATGTCACTTATTATCTTTTAATGTTCTGTAACAGTAAACAACCACACTTTTGAGATGGTTGGTATTTTTTTTTACAATCCATAAAATCACTAGAGATTATGTTTTATCGTGGGAAAACTTGACAGTTTGCTGGGATACAACGCACGTTCAGCTTACCAGAAGATTAATGGCTTTCTAGTACGTGGAGCTGTTACCCTATTTGACTGAGCCAGTAAGAATCCCGCTATAGTCATATTTGATGCCTGTTATTGGTCTGCAGGCAGCTATGTTGTGTCAGAAGTATATCACCGAATCATATATATTGCAAGAAACTGCAGTGTTTTCAAGGGTATGTTGGCACAAAACAATTCGCGATATACCATCATTAGAGATGATGGAATTTCGCGAATTCACTGACCTGCATGTTAGAATCAAATATTAAGTCCTGTTTATTCGTGTATTGTTTGCTGTTTCGTTGTGTAGCAGCTAGCGAACAAATGGTTGGGACTTGAGTATGCATAGGATATTTGATTCTAACATACATGTCATTGAATTCGCGAAATTTCACCATCTCTAACCATCGTGTCTTAAAATCATGTGAAGCCCCCCTCCCCTTTTTCAATATGTTTCTAAATCTATCACTGGTCTGTGGTAGCTAACCTTCTGTAAACTGTTGACTGGTGAAGTGGTGACAAGTTCCGCCCACTGCGATTTGAAAGAGTGTACATCTTTATATTGGTCGCATTCAACCGCTTCCGGTGGACATAAGCACTAAGACTGCAGCCTGGGAGGTCGACATTGCTGTTGGAATCGAGTTGCTGGGTTTTGGCCAAGGTTATTATGAAAGCTCTGTATTGTGTTCCCTGCTGAACCTTCGGGAACAGGTACAGGATGGAGTAAATGTCACACCTGCAGGGAGCTATTCAGGATAACACGTTTGTGTGAACTCAGTCTACAGGACGACTAATGCAGTTCAAATTATTCGTTAAGAGCCGTATTTGGTGATGGAATGTTTCAGTTGCGGCGAAGAGATGCACGCACGTCCTATAATCATAGGTTTCCAAGCCGGGTAATCGCGGGGGGCGTCCTTTGTTGCTCCCATACTTCCCCTTCCGATGTCCCGACGAAGCCTTGCCGCGGACCGCCACGTGCCTATTACGCCGCGTAGACATGTCTTTAACATGTGCTCATAAATCTGACTGCTTGCCGGGTCCCGTGCCGAGTGCGTTCACCCGTTGGCGGGCAAGTGCTGCGACAGCTGGGCAAGGACCACCAAATTTTCCACGGAATTCTGATTACTGGCCCGTTGTAATTCATGTAACGGGACCTTCTACTGCCGGGTTTGCCTTATCCGATATACTTAATAAAACACTAACACTGACAGACAACACACAGCTTAAACAGTTAAGTCCAGAATCATTAAATTTTGAATAAGAGTTCCATTTATAATGTATGTGAACACTAAAAAATGACTTTAAAAATAACGGGGCTAAATAGGAGATAAACGTTTGTTTGGAAATTCGTCATTTTTTTAAGTTAGAAATATTGAAATTGGTGTTTCGGCACTACTGTATATATAATAAAAATAAGTTATATTAAGTTTTTTTTTTTTTTAAATTGTCAACGAATAATTTTTCTTTACACAGCAAAACTTTGAAAACTTAAGGCCGTTCTCGTTTAGTTTCAACTGTTTTCACAATTATTACTTTTTTTTAAGCTTAAACGAGAGCAGATATCATAAATTTGTCTCGTAGTTTTGTTTAAAATGGTATTTGCCGTGATAGCTATTTATTTCAAAGCAAGAAATTATGCGGTTTCGACTAAAAAGTAAATTAAGGAGTATTTCGTTAGTTACATAATTTGCTAAAATCATTGTATTTACTTCCTTGACAAAATCAGCCAGCATGGAGAATACTGTTATAAACAAAACTGCCAGACAGAATTTTGATATCTGCTCTTCTTAAGTTGTAAAAAATAGTATAACTAAAGAGTATAAAGTAGAGAGAATGGCTTTAACTTTTATTGTACAGCATTTACTGACTGAAGTCAATTATTTAGCCTTGCATTGTTACGATGTAGCACATGACAGCTGTATCCCTTCCCTGATTTTTCTCCTTTACCGAGGGAAGTGCTAATCGCTCCTCCATGACGTTACTGGCTCAAGACTGTTGGAGTAATTGTCAACCAGGTACCACTATGAAACCTATCCAGGACGATTACGGAAGTTGGCGCTGTGAACTGGAAGATTTGGAGGCGGCCCAAGTCACAGCAGAGCTGGGAGTGTTAAGGATGTTCTGGATGTATTAGCACGACACTCTAAATAGAGGTGGCCGGGCCGGTAGTGATAGTTTGGCGTTTAGTCTGTGCGCGAAAGTTATCGTAACAGCGACGGGAACGGTGGAGATAATGGCAGCGAAGAGTAAGGTTGCGCTCACCAAAAATATATTCTCTCATTGTAATAACCTAGCCCTTTCTTTAAACTTCATCGCATTTTGACATTTGTTTATGGCACTTACCCTTGCTAATTTAGTAATATCAGTAACAATATAAGACATTCATTTTACGGAATGAGTATCTGTGGTTCCTTTTCTATCCAATTTTTTTACCTACATAGCATAATATGTGCAACACATGGGAAGTAACTGTCTACACAATATTTAATGTGAAACACAGTATACCTACTTGTCAACCTACCTATAGGCGGTTCAGGATAAAGTGAGCACTCATAGATGCCCCTCTAAAAATTTCAGCGAATTCGTATCTTTCCGCGCGTAACGGCTAACGACGTAACATGTCTAACCTCTCTGGACACGTCACTTAATGTTTGCGAGTGTAAGACAAATAGTGCAGTCAGTATGACGCGATACAGTTTAATTTAAAAAAGTTTACTAATTATATAAAGTACAATCTTGTCGATTTCGGTTGATTTGTTTAGATATTGCTGTATTTAAATAGGAAAACACACGGAACTATATTGCCTAATTTCGCTGCCAACCATACAAGCAGTAAGGCAACTAGTGTTGAATTATATGCTGTAATGGCTAGTGACATTTTTCGAAGGTTAAATTTTTAGTGCTCACTTCATCCCGAATGACCTATACCTACATTCACTGTGTATTCTAAATAACGTCAATGTTAGTCAACCAAGAAATAAATAATGCAAGCAGTCTACCACGCACGTCAAATGCGTGAAAACTCTGCTCTCAATGTAAAACAGTATTGCAGATGGAACCTAGTTCCTTGCGTTTCGGCCCGAGAAACTCGGAACTTTCACATCCGTTTTCCCGGGGGCAGGATGCGGACAATTGTGTGGCTGCTCAGTCAGCAAGCACCTGTAGTAACAGATCTGACTGGATAAACCCCACTTTCCCAGTCATTAACGGCCATTTGATATTTTCCACATAATCCTGCGCATGCCTGAACAGCTGTCACTGAGAGCCCTGTTTCTTCATAAACTAGTTTACCCGCGCCTGTCCATGTGCGGTGTGTGCCGCCTATAGAACATGTATTTAAGAAAACCAAACCTTAAGGATGTTCAAGTAGTATAAAATTATATATTTTTTTATTTTCATGAAATACTGTTGGTTTGGAGACCGTAACTGTGAATACAAATTACTGTTACAACAATTTTTTTTATCTCGCATGGTTTTCTCTTAACTGTGCATCAGACATAAAATGTGCATATTACGCTGCCACGCAATTAGTGAAAACCAATTGACTTACTCAAATGAAATATTTCATACTGAAATAACATGTAGGCTTATGGGTTACGTAACCTGACATTTATAAACTCATAACGCTATACATTGAATAAAAAAAAAATAAAAAAAAAACGTAGAAGTACAGAAAAAAAGTAGCGATTTTAGGAATTAATGACTGCGAGTCTTTCTAATATTAGGTTACGTTCACTGGTAATTATTTCGTTTAAGTTATACAATGGTTTTCACTACCTGCATGGCAACATAACATGCCTATTTTGATACTGACACACACTTATGAGGAAACTATGCTAACCGAAATTGTTTCGTAAGAGGCAACCCTACTCACAAATATCGTCTTCAAAACTAATAACACTTCGTAAAAATATAAAATCTTGATATTAAACGAACTTGAACAACCTTAAGGGCACCGCCTTCCTGCACCTAAGAGGCTCAGAAGTGACGAAGTTGTGAGGGCGACCTTGAAGAGCACATCAAATGCCGCATCGCCACAACGCGCCAACCGCTGAACTAACGTACAAGATTCCTACCGATCCATTTTTACTACGGGATTTCAGTGGTGACCATAAAATTTTATTCAGTATGTGTAGTCTACTGTTGTACTTACTCGTCCAACCCCTCGTCCAGTGAAATCTGTGAACATGTCGTTGGATTGACTGCAGGAATCGTCAGTCTACACCTACCTCAAGAGAACCAAGACGTTCGAAACATGTTTAGTGTACACATTTATTATCCTTGAGCGACCTTCACTGTATGGTGTACAAAACCGGGTTTTAACAAATCCTGCAAGGAAGGGTCATTTTAACACTTCTTTTGTCTCGCCAATGGCAGTGGCTTTCCCTGATTCGCCGGTATGTGGTGCAGAATAACGAATCAGGCATAGCCATTGCCTTTGGAGAACTAACAAGTGTTAAAATGACCCTCTACTAAAGATGACCATGGTTTTAACCAATCTACCACACATAGTCGTTTGCATCCTGCGCAGCGCAACTCCCTCTAAATGTACTCTTCTCCATAAAAGTAATGGAACGCAAAGTCCGAGAGGTCAGATCACTCGGCTCCCACCGAGGTGATTCGGGTTCTATCCCCGGCGGGTTCAGCCCAGATATTTTCGCATGTGTGAAATGTGGCGGGTATTCTAGGGGACCTCTCGTTTCCCCCGCCTTTCTCATTCCGTCACTCTCCATTGTAGGTTTTCTTTTTATTTCATGTCTTCCATCAGGATATGCAGACGCCTACGGGCGTCCAGTCAAAAATCTGCGCTCGGGGTACGATACTCGGGAACCCTCTCCATACGCTATTTATTTATTTATTCATTCTTCATTACACTGAATTTAGAGTGTCCTCCGACCAATATATCAAGTGAAACTGAGGAAATGTTTTGTTCCCACAACCAATTTATGACGCAAAACGTCGTCTCACCTTAAGAACTGATTAGTCAAAACAGTAATATAAATTCGTTGAGTCATAAAAAAGCGTTCATTTTCATTATCTTTCGCTTTGATTATGATATCACATAAAACACTTGTTCTATATCCAGCTTTCTGAAAGTGTTCGTGAATGTCTGAAGTACTCACAAATGTCTCATAAATGCAGTTTTTTTCAACTACCAGTCTTGTTTTCAGGACACGTAACTTCGAGCATATAACCACACTGGTCACTCTAAAAGGCATCGTGTGCAATTTTTTGTTTTCCATTCACCAATTTCCTTCAGGACACGGTAGACAGAAATGTTCACCTTTTTCTTTATATTTGTACCAGATATTTTTTTCTTTGTTTTAGACATAAATTATAACTATTTTTAGTTAGGTCTTATGAAATTTTTTATTTGTCAGAGTTTATTGCATAATGACTTATCTAAGTAAAAATTTGCACGCACGACTTATACGAACGGCAATACAACCAACTTACTAAACTATAATTCACTCTGAATAAACGATGTTGTAGACTACAATGGTCTCCTATATATGGAATATTTTAAAAATTGCTGAAATTTGAAGCTTTAATAAAACGATTGCATTTGTGGAAAATATAATATGTTAATGTCAAAAGCATCGTGATTTTCGAATCAGGCTGGTGTTTTCACAGATACGGCAGTCTATAGAGTCGTTTTTAGCCAGTTAGAGCAGCCCGGAAATCACGTTTTCTAATAAGGTTGCTGAATTTCTGAACTGACGAGGACATAGTTTGAAGAACGTGTTTTTTTCGTAGGTATGTAAACGTCAAGTAGTTTCACCAAAAACGGAAATAACTCGAGTAACACATTTCAAGCGCAGGTAGAGAGTCTCCTTAAAGGGGAAGTTTTTTAAAGGCGTGTTTTTAAATAAAATTATCAGTAACATAAATACTATGTAAATTATAAAAAAAAATTAAGGCAATAGGGAATGTGGTAACAGTTATTTTATGATGAGCTTTGTTTTTGTTCTGTGTATTCGTAATTGGATATACACTTATTATTTACTGTTTGAAGTCTCTCGTCAGTAAACAGTAACAGTCAGCTCACTTAGACTTGAAAAAAGATCTTTTAAAGGCACCGCCTACCTACACGTTATAGCCTCAGAAGAGACGGAAATATAAGGGCGAACTAGGAAAGGCGCATCGAATGCCGCATCGCCTCAACGATCCAAGCGCTGAACTCGCGTGCAAGCTTCCCGCCGAACGGTATTTACTATGGGCCTTCACGCGGTGACCATATCATTTTATTGTTGGAAAGTCTTAGCAAAGTTCAACGCACGTTTCTAATTATGATGCACGGCAGTCCGAGTCCATTTTTAACTATGTTGAAGGGCTTATGAACAGTGTTTTCAATGAGCATGTTGTCTTTTAACATAGTGATTCCGACATTGTCCGAAGTGTGTATTAATTTCTTACTTTGGCTCAATGGACGCACATGGGTTAGTTTCGTAGGAAATACCTGTTTACGAACACATTGTGACGTATTTGAAGCGTGTGTGGTAGGTGACTCCGGCTAGTAATAATGCTTCATGTAAATACTGGCTCTGTATTTCAAATTCAAGTCACAAAAAATTAGTTACAAGTACGCAAGCATAAAATATATAAATCCACCTTCCTAACGACAAACGAGAAGATGACTTCCTGGGACGGAATGTTGTCGTTAATTCGAAGTCCCTCTGGCGATGGAACCAAACACCCAAATGGCGTCCCCCCTCCCTCGTTTGTCATGCAAAGAAGAGATGTTTGAGACCTCGTGAAGGCAGGTGCGCAACGGTAATTCCAAGAGAGGAGTCATAGTACTTACAGTGTCGCCTCGCGTGCCCGACCTACCAGCAATTTGTGTCGTCGTCTTAATGACGGCCATGCACACGTCGAGAAAGTCGCTCGCGCAGATGTAGCATCATTGCGCGCGGACACGCGTCATTGCGCGTCTCGGCGCGCTCATCTAAAAAAAAACTGTTCATTCTCCTAATAGGTAGGACGTTCCGGGTGCGACACGCGCGATGTTATGTCTGAGGATCGAGCCTGCTATCCAGTTGCGCTCACCGTGTCATTACCGACGAGCCTAATAACATGCGCTCGCCCGACGACGCCACATCCAGGTCGCAGATGCCGCTGACGTGTATTAAGTGCGCTGCCATCGCACAACGGAACGAGTATGCTGAGTGAACGACCAGAATGGTAAGGACATACTCGTGCATCACAAACGAATTCCGCCCGACGTCACGCGAAAAACTTCCCGAAAGTTTTTTTCGACTTGCGGTCACGGGTGATGAGGAGAAACTGCCATTCTGTTATAAAGTGTTTCGTTCGTTTAAGTAGACGATGACTACGTTACGCCTGCAACACGAGGATTATTCTGCTGCGGAGTGCATTCGCTCTCCCGTAGAGGACAGTGTCTAACGGTTATTTCTCCTCGGGCGTCATATAATTTGATCTTATTCGCTCGCTAATTTATTATTGCAGTCTCCTACTTGGAATGCTTAATGATACAGGCCTGCTAAATGAAGAATACAGTTTCATATTCATCTGACTTGGTCACTACTGGAAGAGAGCTGGTGTGGGGAGATAGGGGGATGGGTGTGTGCGAAGAGATTTGAGTCAGAAGCCTAGCTCTCTAGCGCCGCGAGGGGTGATGTGATGTATGGAGCAGCGCCGAAATAAATGGAGGGGGGGAATCTTAGATCCCTCGAGAAAACCTCCCGACCAGCAGCATCGTCCGGCACGATTCCCACATGCGAGAATCCGGGTACCGACCGCACCGAGAATCGAACCCGGATCGCCTTGGTGAAAGGCGAGTGCTTTAATCACTGCGCAAACCACGGCCTCTCGGCGAATGATACATCGGCGATAAACAAAGAATGCTGCAAAAAGAAATATAAATCCAAAGCAGAAAGTTATGGTGTTCAACAAACTAGCAAACCGATAACCATATGGTAAAGAGTTTGATGCGTGTTTGGCAATAAAGTTTCCATACTAGAGTCACACATTCTTCGCAAACCGCTGTGCTGCAGACGCACAGAAAGCCAATCATAAGTAAAGATGGTGAAATTCCACGAATTCAATGACCTGCTTGTTAGATTCAAACATCCTATACATACTCAAGTCCTGTCTGTTCGTTCATTACCTGCTGTTCCACTGAGTAGCAGCTAGTGGACAAATGGTCGGGACTTGAGTATGCATATGATGTTTGATTCTAACATGCAGGTTATTGAATTCGCGAAATGTCACCATCTCTAATCATAAGTCAAACTCGCCCCACACATTAGAGAGCATGTCTTGTGTTCAGAGGTGAAGAGTGGATATGTTCCAAGGGAAACGACGCCTAGAGATGACTACACACAACCTTGAATTGTCTGTGGATCCATTAGACTAGTAGACATACGCATTCTCTAGCCACTAACGTGTATACATGTAACTATGACACGACCACTCTTACAGTAACACAGGTCGCGGTTACACTGGCTGCAGAATTATTTCACTTAAACATGTTCAGTTTTATGGAGCGGTTACACGAACAACGAACTAGTTCAGATCGCTGTCTCTTCTCGTTCAAAGTAAACTAGTTTCATATGTAGATTCGAACGACATATCTTCGATGTATTGCTCTATCGTATATGTTTGCCGAGTTCCATATCTTGTGTGCAATCCTCTATTTGGGATCAAACGGGATGTATTTTAATAAATAAAAATGAATAATATGCTTATCTCCTATTCGCTGCTTGGAGTAACGATCTGTGTCACAAACTTGGCTGCTTTTTGGTTAGACATTTTGCCCTCGTTAAATAATATTAACTTTTAGGTGTAAATATTATTTACTTTACACACAGCAGCAGTATTGCAGTTGGATGGAAAATGATAATTAAAAAGTTAGAATGTTGTGTTTATATGATAATGATTAAATATTGTACATTTCAGTTTCCAAGATTGTTGTGGTTATGAAGTTCATTGAGTTTATTCTATTTAGTCGTGTAACCTCGCAAACATATTTAGCTTTTAAACACGATCAAGCATGGTTGCCGAGTGTATTTAACTGAACAGGTTTAAGATCTCTAGGGCGACCGCGGTCTCAAATACTTTATTTACCGTTTCCTGCAGACACCGCAACACCACGTGATCAGCGTGTATTCTACGACCACGCTTCGTAACTGCTTGTGTTACTGAAGCCAATGTTTCCTTCTTTTTACGATGTTGAAACATGTTCATTGTCGGCCAGTATTTTGTATTTGTGTGCACGAAAAAAAAATGTTTCGTGGCAGCTACAAAATATTTTGTGGGGTTTTACCATGCAAAATTTATTTTGTGGTCACCACAACAAACATTTTGTTGACACCGCTAAAATATTGTGACCACCACAAAAATATTTGGTGGTTACTGCAAAATAATTTTGCAGGGAAGACTTCCTACAAAATTTTATTTCAGTGTAGGAATAGGTTTTATTTATAAAGTACATTTTGTAGGTATGTAATTGGTAAAACATGATCATGTCAGATGGTCTCTGCATGTACGTACAAGGTAATTCATATCATTCCAAGTCTTTGTTCGAAGATAAAACACCACAACCCAAGATTGTACGGTGACCCACGACCATCTATCAATGCGACCTTACATTCATAGCTAGTCAAATTGTGATGTATACAATCGCTTCGTCGTGTTACGATAGGTTAGCAATCACAACAAGAGACACTCTAGTTGTCATTTTCGCATAGTAATGAGGAAAAGGTTTCAGCAGTTTAAAACGGACATTATTACAATATAATATCAGAAAAACTACGAGTTGGCAGTACGAGCATACTGGTGAAGCTTCTCCTTTGTTCTGGATAAACTGGGATGGGCTACTGTATCCTCTCCTGGAATAAGTCATCCAATACCGTCATAAATGGCTTTCATTATCCTACATATGAGTACTGGAGGGAGTTTATATTCGAGGCTATCCAACATGTTCTGTCAAAGTCAATTTGGGGACCGTATTTGTCACGTGAGTACCTTGACATGTATCTGGATCTCTACTGAAAAATGTGATGTGAGGACGAGCATAGTCTTGAAAAAAATCGCACATGTTTGAAGTATCATAAAGGAAAACACACTAGAACGCAGTATGTCACTGACGCACTACAGTGAGTTATGATACACGATCACTACGTGGGCCAAAGTCATGCACTACATGTACCCTTTACCATGTACAGGTGCGCCCACCTGTGGCTACAACTACTGGTATAAATACACGTTAGTATTCCAAAATAACGTGTTTCTGAATGACAACACTTTATATGTATTACTGTGTACGGTGGCGCAACAGTAACGCACTGAACTCGCATTCGGAAGGGCCAGTGTTCGATTCCCAGCTCCGGCTATGCTGATTTCTGTTTTCCCGTAGTTTCACGTTACGTTACTGCTTATATGTTCCAATGTTGTCTTCAGTCAACCACTTTTTCGATATTTTGTTTTCCAGAACTTACTTTTAACGTGCATTTTTTTAAAGCAAAGATATATTTATTTTAATGCCTTTCTTGCACGTTATAGGCTATCCTCAATTAATGGCTGTTTAACATGACAGTGCGTATGCGTACTATGTATGTACAACTCATTTAAAAACACTTTCTACGACGACAAGATTTTGTTTTAGATCTTAAATAGTTCTCTCAAATAATCAACAAAAATGTGTTTAAAAAATTACAATTTCTTTTGTATTCAAACAAAGGTAAAACGTTGTTTGCAGGTGTCATTGATATTCATTCGAGTATTTTATGTGTCGTTTGGGATAATGTATTAATTATTGTATTAACGTCCGTTATCTGTAAATAGGGAGCATAAGACATGCCCTAATCACGCATTTCGGTTGTATATATTACAGCAAAAACTTCAATAAGCTAACAAAATAATGACTTTTAAAAAATTTAAAAGTTGACGTAACTTATTAAATAAACATTTTCAGGAAATTTAAACTAAAAAAATAATTCCATGTCCTACGCCCCTTTTAAGTAGGTTGCACTCTAAAAAATTGTTTGTAAATTTTCCACACGTGCGTATAGGAGCGCTAAGAAAGTAGGTATGGTAGACTTGTTCCCCAGACATCCATGGTAGCACTCCTAAACCTTTTTTATAAAACACTCAAATGTATACTAAAGTTACCACTTGTATTGTAACAGTTGTAAAAGTTTGCATATTTATAAGCCGGAAGTATGATAACTGTACTTTACTGCGTTTAGGTTAATTACTTCCTAAACATTTTAGGAAGTTTTATTTACAGTGTACTCGTAACAGATGAAAATTTGTTATTATTTGGATTCACTCAAAAGTAATATACAAGATTGAACATAAAGTCTGTCTCACGTACGAATTACAATTTTTGACTTCTCTGAAGACTATCATGAATTCGAATTTCGAAAGGAAAATATTCTTCATTTTGATTAAACTGAACAGTTTGAGAGCCAGCTGTGTGTGTTTGTACAAAAATTACCAGATGTAGAGTAAAACATTGTTTATTCCATGGCATCAGCTGGAAAAAGGAGTGAATACATTGTCAAAACTGGAATCCTTACATGAGACGAACTACAACTAAAAATTCTACAACAGCCTGAAAATATTCCGAGTAAATATTGGACTTTCTACTAATATTGCGCAACTCACTAAAAGATTTCAAGCGGTAATTCCTCTACGTATATAATCTACGAAAGCATTCTATAGTAGCCTCGAAACTGTCACTTTCATGGCGAGAAACGCTACGGAGTTTGCCGAATTCTAAGTAGGCCTACTTGTAAAAGTTGGAAATACATACAAGACTGAGATTCCTAGTAAACTATATTTTGAAGTGAATCTCTCAATAGGAAGACATCCAATTCTTTAATATAAAACTCCCTTACAAAAACATTTAAGTTTGGTGGTTAAAATCCTTTTGTGTAGAAAATAATATATAGAAGAATACTTCTGAGAGAAGATTAAATTAATGCTCTTTTTCCTCGTTAGCAAAGTTTATCAAGCCACAATAATAAATATATAATACCACGCCGAACAGTGACACGGCCCATTTCCTTTGTTTTGATGCCATGAGTCATCCGTAGTGAAATTAATTTTATATCTGCAAATACAAGGACAGTGGTTTCAAAGAAATACTGTATTAAATATAAACTTCATGTCACTTGAAAATCAACAAAGGTATTCTTTATGCTGTTTGTTGAAGTTTGACGTTGAGATAAAGAAAAAAGATTAAAAATGTGCTACCGGTTACAGAGAGAAATACATTTATGAAGGAACTGTTTTGTCTATGGGAACAAAATTCACGCCGACTGATGTACAGTACATATTTCTTCTACAGTGGGTCTTTCCAGTTGTAAACTAACGAAAATTTAACAGTATTAACATATTTTACTTCCCATTTTTAGAATATTACTATACCAATATTTACACCAAAATTATAATGGTTTATGAACACTAATTTTCAGGAATAAATATTCTAACATTTATGCTCTTCTTTTTGGTTGTATTTTGTTTTAGTAAGACTACAAACATTTATAAAATTAGTCGATTGGATAACCTTTAAAAAATATTTACAAATAATGTAATTTTCCATAAACTAAAAATGCAAATATCTTGAACAAACTGTGTTTGAATTGAGCTTGACCCAGGAAGTAACAATTCGTACAATGGTAACAAAAATTTATTCCAGACATTACGAAAAGTAGCGGTAAATAGTTATTCATAAATCTTTGAATAATTTGTTAGTAGGCTACAGATCCTAAAAAAAAAAAAAATCATATTTTGTAAAAACCTGCCACTTCAAATATAATATTAGCGTGCGCTTTTAAAATGTTGTGTAAATTCGTATAAATTTGGCAGTAAATTATTTTTTTCTTTGCTTTCTTATCGGTGTTACGCAACGTTTGACGAACATTACATTTGGTTCAATATGAGCTAATTATTCTAACAACCTTTCTTTATTTATGTTATTGCGTTTTAGTAAAGGTTGTGCAATCGAAGCCTCGCTGGCGCAGTATACAGCGCGTAAGTAAGGTCGTGAGTTCAATCCTCACCCTGGGCAATTTTTCTAATTTTTAATATTTTCTTCTGAGGTATTTTTTAATGTTTGCCAGCAGAATCTGAGGCATGCCGTGTATTAGGGATGAAACGTACTGATCAACCTGCACAACAATCTAATACAATTGTTTATGTCAGTGAGAGCAAAGCGTAGCCTATTCCTCTGAAGGAAGATTATAACTGTACACACAAAATCTTGACCGTAGTAGTTTTACGCCCTAACAAGTATTTTTAGATAGTTAAATTTTCGTAAAATAATCGTATTTTATGTCATGTTTTCCGTTCTCTTACAAAATATCAAGGTGCACAATTTTCGGTTACTCGGAACTGCAGATAAGTCAGTCAAGTCATGCACATGCGCGCACATGCAAGACACACACAAACACATACACTGGCGCACGCATGCGTACATCTAAACAAACCTATATTGCTGACACACAAAAATACAAAAACGAGAGTGTTTGAAGGAGTTGCCGCTAAAACAATGAAAGTTACTCTCACAAAAGAGAGTTACAGGACTGAAAACAAGTAACTAAATAGACAAATCTCAAACAAGTTAACAACCTTTTCTATGGCATATGCATAACAATTATTTGTTAATCACCCCCTCCCTCCAAGTTGATTATGTCATTTCTGTTTTCTTTAGAACGTCAGGTTTGTGTAGTATTGTAGCGACATGTATAGCTACGTATACGTATGTACTATCTACAAGTCAAACCTGGCACTTAACACGGTGAAACCTTCGACGATTGTTGCTGTTTAAAATAGATTACTTCCAGTTACTTATGCCACATTTTTTAAACATAATCTAACCAAGCCCAATGCGATAAAACCCGACCAAACATAAACTGATAGGACCTAACCAAACTTTTCGTAATGTATGATAACGTAAAGTAACGTAATGTTACAAGATAAGTGACGTCACACACAGAAAAATCTCCTCACGTTTACTGCTACTGTCAGACTTGTTTGAACTTCAGGCGGGACAGAGGACGCTATATGTGTGCATAAATGGGAACACTATGTAGCTTACTAACATCCTACCAAAATGAGTGATCAGAAACATGACTAACTTCCTTTCAAAAAAGGTATGCACCTTAAATATATTGAATGCATATTTGGTAACTGAATTTTGTTTAGTACTTATCTCGTATGCAGCAAAATTTTGAAATATTGTCGGTAATTGGCAATATACTAATTTCAGAGACACCTGGGGATAAGGCGAAATTCCTTCAGTAATAGCATGTTTCGTCCAACCCAACGTCTTCTGTTAGTTATTTCATTCGGAAGCACTGGCGTTTGCACAAAAATAGTTTGTTTAAATTCGTCTTGTACAAGAGTTATATCCAACAATAGAACCATTGCTATACCACCCTAGCTAGTAAGTGCAAGTCCCATACGCGAGCCACTTGTCTGCTAGGCATTCATGCACATTACACAAGTTCGCTACATGTTGAGTGTACAAGAAGATGATAACCTTGTACAGGAAGTTGTCCACGTGTACTAGGGATCAAACTACAATTACACAACTCTCAGAACTCTTTAAAAAAACATTTAAAGTTCTTATAAAAGGTTTAACGAGGTCTGAAGTTGATTCGATCTCCACTGCATGCAATTCAAACTGAACTGTTAGCGCTGCTACGTAATAACGACATTTCTCCTATACTTTGTTTTTAATAGGCTTCTTCGACGTCACCAAACCAATTAAATAATATGGGGGATGGCGGTTGTGTGAAAAAATTAAGTGTACACGGTAGTTATTATAACAGCAAGTAAGATAAAAACATTTCCTTCCACTAAATTTCATCACTTAATCAAAAGTAGACAGTATTCCGAATGTGAACTCATGGAAATATCGTTCCGCATGTAACTACACGAATAGGTTTATTACGAAATCAATTAAACTGATTAAGGTATTTAAATAATGCTGCCTAAATATGTTAATACCGATATGTTGAAAGTGTCGTGTTACCGCGGAATTAAATTTTAGTTGGTCCTCTGATGCAAGTCCTACTGCAGTGGATGTGACTGCAAGCTTTCTTCGAGCTACATATGTGAAAAATGCCGTCATGTCTTTCAGAAATTTGCAATTATTTATTGAGAATTGAAATTACTCGATACCAATCAAAGTAATCAAGTTCGAATAAATTCTACTGGCAAAATTAAAGGATCCCTTAATCCACTGCAGTTGTAAAAATAGTATGTTTCCAAGAAAAGTGTTTTTAAAAAAATGTAAATTATATATTTAAAAAAATACACAGCCGATGTATCGGCCTATGTGCATTATTCGCACAGCCAATGAATGCCAATATTTTGGCTCTTGGCACTAACAGGGTTTAATTATTTCCGCCACCTGTACTTTGCAAGGAAGGGCCCTGGTGGCTTTCACCCTCCCCCGCCTCCTTTTCCAAGTGCAGTAGTCGCTGCACCTGGCTTATGGGTTGCACGCTTTTCTCTTTCTCTCTCTCTCACACACACACACACTTCCTACGCTATCTCTCTCTCGCTTTACCTGTCTATCTCTCAGTGTGTGTGAATATCTAAGTGTACATTAGAGAAAAAATATCCTGGGGTAGTATTATGTTTTATAATGGTTCGTAAAGCATTATCAAAGCGCAGTTTCCATCGGAATTGCACGTTAAATGACGAGGGTAACCAATTAAAATTTTACAGCTTTATAAACCCTTTCCCTTAGTTTGTTATGTATGCAGGTCATATAAGGCACTTAATATCTGGCGGAAATGACCGACCACTACGCTTTCACAGATGAACCGTCTTATCTTTTGAAAACATGTCCGGGACCGGATCTCTTAACGCGCGCGTGTGACACGTTACGTACACGCTAATTTTTGTGTGTTTAAAAAAATAGTGTGATTCGAAAAGTTGTATTTTTACAACAACCACAGTTGATATGTTTTAGGTTCATAAGTTATTTTATTTAAAACTGTACTATACTTGTATGCAGAAATATTATATTATGTTAACAAAATGAACAATTATTTTAGACACGTTGCTGAAAACGTAAAATTAAAAAAATCGCGAGAAAATGTTTAGCAACATAAACGGAAGCCACGTCACGGGTGTTACAAATGTTGGACTTCTTGTAACGGTTTTCTATTTGCCACTAATAATTCTGTGAATATAATAACAATAAAATTGCAATTCGTTCTGGACTACATTTCTACAAACCTGTAGTTTTTAAATATCTAAACATAACAGCTAAATAAAATTCTTAATTCATTTTACAGTAAACTGACAGTGTGGTCCCGTCACGGGTGCGACAAAATGGTTTGTGTCAGGGGAAGAGTTTTTTACTACCGTCCTATTATCGTCCAGCATGTTTCATTCATTAAGATGTTAACACACACGAACTAGCACAAGTTCACAGACAAATATTTAGCTTGAAACTGAAACAAAAGGAAAATACAATTCAAAAGATTATCTGTAAGAGCATTAGGGTGTATTTCAGATATAAATTATTATTCTTTATTAGTACGCCCTTAAATCTGGATATTTTAATACACTGAGAAGATTTTATTTATTCATGTAACAAATATCACCATTGTTTGCCTTGAAGATTTCACCATTGGTATCACAAGGTACGAATAACAAACCAATTTCAATTGCCATCTTTAGCAGATTACCCCAATTTTTTTTCTTTTTAACTTTCCAGGTTTATCAAGGAATAAGAGTCTTCCAGTTTTTTTGGTTCTGGCCTGATTTATCCTTCAACTATATACTTTACTGTGGCTATATCTTCAGAAGCTTCACTGAAAATCTGAATACACCTCAGAGTACTTGAATCTATAGGTTCACTCCTCGAAGTAATTTGATTTTTTTTAAATTTAGAATGGTACTTGCAGGTTGTGCGAGATATTGGAACAACTCAATCTGGTTGCAGTTCATTCAAATTTGACCTCCTAGTGACAATAGTATTGAGAAGAGCACTGGTATTTGTGAGCATCTAATAAGCTTCGCCTATTGTCATGGCAGTGTAAAAATCCTAGGCCTAACGATTTACGTTCTTAGATATGCATTGTTTAAAGGATAACAGTTTGTAATATAACACAGCAGACAGATTTAGATAAAAAATAACTAAATACTGGAGCTTAACTGATCCTGAAAGCACTTTGTCAAGCCCTACTGTTCTCAATCACAGAACTGGCTACAAACTACTAACAATAATCTACAATAAATGTAATTACAATTTACTTCTGAAAAAATCAGTCACACCCGTGACAGTAAACATGTCACACACGTGACACATTTATTATTGTTTTAAACTAATTATTTCGCACTCTAAATGTTGTCATTTGATTATATACACACTTGACCTTGTTATGTCATAATAGTTTGGGTTAACATAACCAACCAAAGTACGTAGATTCCTACCAACCGCAGAATTTAACTTACACGCGCAAATGTCATGTCACTTGAGCAAAGGGCTAGACTTTTTCCGTCGTTAGTGATGCCCGCGCGCAGCATATCACAGAGTTCATTGTTTCCCCAAGAGCTAAAGCGAGCAAGATTCGCAACTAAAATCAATATTTCTTTAACATGTCTTACACAGTAAAAAATGTTTTGTACTTTTACAAAGAAAATCCTTAGAAACCCAGATGCCAAAGATATTCCTTGTAAAACTACGAAGGTTGTACTTGTAATAAAATACAAAGCGTATGTGGTGCAAAATTACAAGGAAAATAATTAATGTTCATTGTACTTCATAAATAACATTGAACTTATTTATCAAATATATTTTGATTAAAGGACGTAAACATTCAATTATTCTGAAATAAGATAAATACCTCGGGAGGTGCTAAGTTCCGAACCACTCTCCCCATGCATACAATCTAAAGCAGCTTACTCCTAGACCATCGTGACTTCTTTATCGCTTTGTTATTGTTTATTTGTATACATTCAAAGTACAGTTCAGTAATAATCCTTTCTTTTAAAGCACGTAATTAATTATAAACATTCACTTTATTTCAGAAAAATACTTTTCAGAACTTACGATTTTTGTAGGCTACACATTTTTTCAAGGTTTTTTTTTTTTGCAAGCAATATCCTTTTAACATTTTAAACTAATAATTTTACAAGGAAAATTTTTCAGCATTTACAAAAGTTTGTACAACTACGAAGAAGTGCCTTGTCATATTTTACAAAATAATTTACAGTCTTTCGGTATAGAGGTATAGAGAATACCTTTGTAGTATTACAAAGTTTACCTTTGTAACTTCATAAACTAATGAATTTACAAAGAAAATCTTTGTACTTTTACAAAAATGCTTGCAAATTTTACAAAAAAATTTTAGAGTGTATATTGTGCCATTAAAAAACGTGTTGACTTTAACACACACGCAGAAGTATCTCAATGAAATAAATATACAACTGTTACGTTTTATGACATTTTGTTTGTAATTACTTATTATTGAACAGCTTGTAGCCTATTTATGTTTTCGTTTGCAGAATGACGTTGCTGTCCCTTGATCGTGAACGGATATTAATGGTGTGGTTTTGTTAGTGGCAAGAGCAAATTTATTTTTCGAATGTGATGTAGAACAAACTGAACACATTCATTTACGTATTTCGTAATTAATTAATCAAACATGTCATTCGCTAAGGCCTTGCTTATAAAAAAAACTAACTGCGCACATTGTCACTAGTTCAGAATAGATAAGCATATTATGAGTTAATTTTTCTAAATTTAAGGAGTTATTAACACATATTGTTTCCGGAATGTACGTTTAGACGAATAGTATTCAAGATGACACGGGACTGAAGAAATGCGTAGACACACTTCACAAAAAAAAAAAATAGACATCTGTCGAGATGTTACCCACAAACGTTTTTCAAAGCATTTGCCGTCGCTTGTCGCTAGGTTATGTTTGCAAACTGTTTTTTTTTTTTTCAGTCTGACGTATGTAGGAAATTACAAATCTGAACTGTACAAAAATTATAACAGAAACACGTGTTATACTTAACGCAATACTTCCCTCAAATAAAATGACATAGACACAGCTTAAAGACCCTTAAAAAAAGTTGTATTAGTAAAACACTGTATGCAAGTTGAGTGGCTTGCACATAGAGGTAATTCTGCTATACATACGCCGATCAACTTCACTCTTAGCGCTCCATCTATGTCTTGCCTCGCACACAAACGCAGTCTATCTCGGTGGCATTAAGGTGGCTGGCTGCCGAGGTGACCGAGCTGTGTGCATAACTTCAGTAGATAGATACAATTATCTGACGAAAACTTCTAGAAGTGTTTAAGAGGTTTTTTGCTTAGGAATAGCTTTAGAAGAACGTAACACATGTGTATAAGCCTATCTATTTAAGATCCTTCTCGCGACAGAAAGTGGAATTTTTCTTGGTATTGTTTAGGTATGAACGTCCAGATACAGAATACTTAGAAACATATAAACCGATAAGTACACTTTAAGAGGGCACTTGACGGAAAAATTTTATTGTTCAATAAAAAATTGTATTTGTAATTGATATAGTTTGTTTTGTAGACGTATATCGTGACTATTTTACTGCAATTTTAATTTTTTTAGCTTTCCTAGTTTTTTATAATGGCGTGTCAAAGTCTAAAACTGCATAGAACGGTTTTATGCTTTACAGGAGAACCAAGTGAATTACCGACCTTAAAAAATTAAGACTGAATAACGAAGATGCAGGTTACAAGGCGTCCTATACAAAAACCAAAAATAAAGTATTTTTGAGAATTTTTTTAACTTTAATTTGAAATTTGAATATTTTTGAACATAATTTTTTTATTTTTTATTTTAATTTTTTTTTGCGAAGGAAATTTTATATCCTGCAACTTTGTTAATCAGTGTAAATTTTTCCAGTTCTGTGAGTCACTTGATTTCCCTGTAAAGTATAAAATAGTTATATGCAAATTTGGACTTTGACATGTCTTTATATAAAAACTAGGAAAGCTAAAAAAAATTTCGTAGCTGTAAAATATAGTCACAATGTTTGTCTAGAAAACAAACGTTATCTCGTAAAAATATAACAAATTTTACAACAATAAAAATTTTCCGTAAAGCGCCCACATAATGTTTAATATTCGGTCGTAAAGAGACAGGGTCACTAATAGATAGAGACGGGAAAAATTTGCGTGTTCACTGACCTGTAGGCAAGCCACCAAGAATATTTATGTACTCCAGCAGATATCAGCTGTTCATTGGCAACTCGCAGACACTGTGATACCACGTGATTTGGCAAAAGTTTATTTGCTACTTTATTATTGGTTCAGTGTTCTCCAGGAGGTGTCAACTGAAGCAAGAGTCAATTGCAAAAGTGACACGAACTTACAGTTATTTGAATCCTAGCTTGTGCTCAAAACAAAACGCGAATGTTTCAGGTCGCTATAGGTTCTTAATAAAGGCGAGCTGTTGTCAAGAAGAAAGTACACCAATTCAGTGAACTTGACGCGTATTGGGTGTGCATGTCAACCTTAGCGTTTCAGCACTTAAGATTTTGGACGCACTAAAAGCTGTACAGTATTTCCATTAGGCGGCCTCCTTAAGAATGTTCAAGGAACAAATTTTTCTCTGAATTGAGTATATTTTGCAATATCGTTGCACCATATTAAAAGGCAGTCAAATGTGTGCACTGAAACAAGGAACTTAAGTCCAAACGGCACTGTACCCTAATTAGCTGTGCTCTTACGTAAATTGTGTTCATTAATATTTTAAAGTTTTGGCCATAGTGAGGTTGGTTTAATCAAATACGTTTCTTAAAATCACTTAACTTGATTTTTTCTACTAATTCTATGACATGTTTTAGTAGTTAACATTTTATTAACCATTGTCGCCAAGATAATTCTGTCCGTTTTAAATAATTACCCTATTGAACTAAGTTAGATATAATAAACAAATATACTGGTACGTCACGATAAATATTTAGCAAGTAAACTGCTACAGCATTTGAAAAAAACGTTTTCCTTACAGTACCTCGTCGAGTGAGCATCTGTTAATATTAACTGTGAAAGCGTTTTTTTTTTATGTGAAATAATTCATAAAACAATTTTAAGTATCGACCGATAGTGATTTTGGTTTTAAGTTGTTATTTATCATTCTACCGTAAGTTGTGAATTCATGTTATAAAAATAACAATATACATGTGCAGAACAACTGAACATTCAACTGAAAACTTGCGAATACGAAATGCAAGTATCACAAAACGAATATCATAATTTTTAGAAACCGGCCTCATTATTACTGCCTGTCAGGAACAAATTCGCTATCGTTAACTGCTAATTCATAGAGGTGAATGTTAGCTTCGAGCTACTGCTGGTTCACACGTGCACCATGGTGGCAATTGTCACCAGTGTTGCGTGATGGGACAGGCGTACCGTATGGAATTGTGGTGTAAGGTCAAATAAAAACCTGTCTTAACTCCATACAATTCAGGTACATTACAAAATATGGGTATGGTTTGTAGCCTTATTCGTCGGTAAGTAAAAAACTTGCCAGTTAAAGAGCCGGATGTTAGAATCCAGTATCCTATGCATACTCAAGCCCCGTCTGTTCTCTAATTGCCTACTATTCCAGTAAATAGCAGCTGATGTGTACATGGTCGGTGTTTGAGTTTACACACGGTAGTGTATTCTAACATCCTGGACAACAAAATATTCCTTTCCATTCTTATTCGATATCACATAAGGTTTCATTATTTTACAAATTTGAAAATTGCATTAAGGCTCGGCTTCATGAATCACATAGAATCATTTTACTCGAGTGCCGAGAGGGAATATGTCATTGTTGAAACTGATATTACAGATGACTTTCTATTTACGTTAAGTTACAGTAAGCCTACATACACGCAAATTATTAGATTAACATATTATTACGCCGTAAGTAACCGAGGCAGTTTAAAATTTGTATACTTTGCTTGACTAATCACGACTCAATTATTTAAATATCAGTTGTCATGACTGCAGTGTCTCTCAAAGAAAATTAATAATAATATGTAATCACAATATCCACATTTTTGTCCCCTGAAAATAAAGTAAGCGAAAAACCGAAGAATTAACTACTGTGGCGGGTGGAACACGGAAAATATATTTGTGGCAGCTACAAATGTTTTGTGGGCATTCACCGTGCAGAATTTGTTGTGGTCATTGTAAAAACAATTTGTTGCCACCATTTCAAATATTGTGGTCACCAAAAATTTGTTTTGTGTTTACTACAAAATAATTTTGGGGGGAAAACTTCCTACAAAAGTTTTCTTTCAGTGAATCCTTGAAATTGGTAACATAAATTTGTTGTAACTGGCAACACTGACTGTCACCGAGATTCTTATTGAAATCACTCTGGCACGATGGTGTTGTGGGCAGGTCGCGACATAGAGGCGCACCTGAACACGCCCTCACACTTTGTATATTAATCAGGTCAAGAGCTCGAATTACTCAAGTTGAATCTCACTATATACACTGAATTAGTTTTACATGTGACTGAAACTTTCACCCGTAAATGATATCTCCATCAATAATGGCATTACTTTCACATGTTTTCTGGATTACATTAATATCGTAACAATTAAATCTAATATTTATTATTACTCAATATCTCCTATTTTATTTCTCTTGCTGTTAACTACCCCTCGATATAGGATTAGTTAGATAGATTAACTATAGTTCGTTCAAGTGAAAAGGAGGCTCTTTTGAAGCCATGGTTACTTTTTGCCATTTCAACTAATTTGCATATTTCTGTCAATCATTAAGATAGACACAGCCATTTAAGTAATAAACAGGAATCATACGTCTCCCCGAACTTAAAAATTAACTCCTGAGGCTACAGAAATAATGGTATTTACCACGTTTTTATTACCTGATTTATTATCTGTTTGGTACAAATGTTTGCAATTTGAAACTAGGTTTCCAATGAGATACAGACTTGAACCTTTAAACATGTCTTAGAACTGGATGACGATGCAGTGTATGAGAAAAATCAACTGTAAAATAATAATTCCAATAAAAAAATAATATAGGCCTACCACATTTAACTAACTTCCCGTTAAGCTATAGGTTTGAAACTTTAAACGTATCTCTGAACTAAAAGACAATGCCACACCATCTCACTTTCTTGTCTGTTTGCTTGTTTGTCTGTTCGGTACCCACTTTGCTTGTTTAAAATTGATTGTAAAATTTCATACGCACGACACTAAACAGCAGAAAATAATATTCAATTAAAAAAAAATTACTTACCAGGTTTTTAAAACCTGTTATGTACAAAATGAATTCTTCCATGAAAATACTTGCAAGGCTTAAAACGAAAGCCGTGGGGCGCAAGCAACAGATAATTTCCAAGAGTGTAAAGAGCAGTTGTTGAGAAAACTCACACAACAGTTATTTCATTATAGCAACATTTTTAGTGACTTAGGTGAACTATTCGTTATCTGTTGCACACTCCCTGAATTTTTCGTTTTTAAACTTACAAGCACGGGGCCGCGGTGGCCGAGAGGTCAGACCTCTCGCCTCCCACCAAGACGATCCGGGTTCGATTCCCAGCGGGGTCGGTCCCCGGATTTTCGCGTGTGGGAATCGTGCCGGACGATGCCGCTGGTTGGCGGGTTTTTTCGGGGATCTCGCGTTTCCCCCGCCCATTAATTCCGGCGCTGCTCCATACTCACATGATATCACCCTTCACTAGCGCTAAAGACCTCGTTCTTAAGCGCTGACGAAAACCTGTTCACTCACTCACTGCTACAAGCATTTCCATCGGAGAAATTATTTTACTATTTTAGTACGTTTTGAAAACGTAGTAGGTATATAATTTTTATAATTGTCAATAAAGCCTTCAAAAATGCTTACTTTTCTACAAAAAAAAAAAAAGAAGAAGAAGAAGAAGAAGAAGTATAGCGTAAAACTGGCACCGACACGACAAGTAGTAGGAGCGAATGGATTCTGTCTCACACCCCCCACTCCAGGGTGGGGATAGGGCGTGGCGGGGAAGGGGGAAAGCAGAGTGCGGCAGATGAGGAGGCGACGGACTGGACTAATTGCCACGACGTTTAATTGCCGCAGCTGGCAGACGTGCAGGAGCGCGTGCCGCCCCTCCCCTTCCCCATCAAGCCAGGGCGGGGTTCGCCACCGGACTACGAAGTCCGGCCCTCAACCGTGACGAACCACAGTATGTGAGTGTCATCGAGGAGGAGGAGGAGGGGTGAGTACGGCAACAACCGGCAGATGGGACAACACTGCCGGCACCTGTCAAACATCCGCGGCGCTTCCTTATTTGGCGTCCTGGCGTCTCGGGCGCGACCTAGCAGTCAGTGCCCGACAACCAACAACAAATTGCGTTCAGTTAAGTAGTCTTGATTAATTTAGATGGGAAGAGCTACCTGTTAGTTCTTCTCGACGGGAAGTCCCTACGCGATGGTAAATGTCTTCCTGATACGACATGTGTTCGACAGTAAGCCGACACCACACCATTGATAGAGACACTGGAAAACCGCGGGAATACTTGATTGTTTGCTAGGCTCCAACGTGACGTATATAACCCTGAATGTTTCGTATCAACATTGGCTATCGTTTATTTGTAGCATTTGTTCTTTCTACAACGAGCCCAGTTAGAACTGTACAGCTTGGACACACAGCGTGAGTGATTTGTCCCAAAACTGTTCACACGTGTCACGGTTAATATAATACAGTTTATTGGAGATTATTTTAAACATTTTCGTGATTTTCCAGTGTCTCTAACCATTGACTCAGTGTGGATATGTAAAGTTAATTTAAAAATCCAAAAACAGTTGTCTACTTTACAATATTCAGTTTTATGTTGTTTTAGGATGATAATAAATAATTTAACAAATAACACGTTAAAAGAAAGTAAATACTTTTTTTTCAAGCCCCGTAAGACCCAAGAAGTAAATTTTTCTTAATAATATTTCGGAATATTTGGGGGTATGAAAGAATGCTCTTACAACATGGCAAGAAAAAGGGAACTTCAGTATTGGCCGGCAGTTTCCTTTCAGTTCAGTCACTTTTAGTTCTGAATGTTACGTCCAAACGTATAACCAAGCCGAAGACGGATAAAATGTAGCGTTTTATTTCGCTAATTGAATTTTCTGTCTCAATTAACTTAGCTTTAAGTACGCTGCCTACCTGAGCGCTTTGGCGGGAGCGAGGATACGAGAGTATATTGTAAAATATATTCGGTGAGGCCCAGTCACATTTCAAAGTTTTGCTTTCGAACGAAAACCTTTTTCTGCTTTCAGACGTGGAAACATTGCTACAGGAATTAAAATTAGTAGAAATATTTATGAGTCGGCGTTATAGGGTGCTTTTTGAATGTGACTGTACATGACATCTCATGGTTCTCAAGGTATTTAAAAAAAATCTATAAGATTCTGTAGTAATGCAAGGGCGCTCCAAGATGAACAAAAAGTTAGGAGTAGCTTCAACAGGTGACTGCACAACAACAAATTTAATATACGTGTAAATCCCTGTTATTGCTTGCACCAAGGTGCTGTGGCAGGCAGCGCCCTTAAGTTGATTTATATCTCTTAGCTTTATTAATTTTTGAAATGTATTTTAATATGATTTTATAATGAAATTGTTAAAAAAAATTAATTCGCCGTTGACGCTCTAGAAATTGATTATTGGATAATAAAATATCTGTAACCATATTCTGAACTATACGTAATGAAATTGCAGTATCGTATTCTAATGCATAAATTCTTTCCGACGTACCTATTTAGAGAACTCGTAGGAAAAGTCGAAAATTACAAAATTTGGTGTTTTTTGTAACTAATTTCATGTGAACCGTGCTTAACTTATCCGTGTTGTAATATATAAATAACTAGAAACGAACTGCTCCTCCTACTCAGCATAAAACATGGTTTCTCTTAGCTTATTTATTTTTACATAGTCCTAAACTGTGGTCACTTATGGTTTGTTAACTACACAGCTGAACACTGAATTATAGTTCTTAATGAAGCCTCTAATTTTAAAACAAAATAATAACAGAAATATTAACGTATATTAAATTCCCCGCCTATATTCGTCAGTTCGACACTTAAGGAGAGATGATCATGGTGACAGCTGTACTATATATTTGCAAGCCGTTTAAACATGTTTTACGTATTATTAAAAAAACATATACATACTGACCACTTACCAGTTAGGGCCATTCAATAGGCTCTACTCAAGTTTTCTTCCGGGATGCATTGCGGCTTTCAAGAATCTTAACCGCCGTTCTACATGTGTATTACATTCCTGCATACGTCCTGCTTTGCGCTTTACGTAGGAACAAATAATTGTAATTTGTGTGACGAATAAGTGAAAAGTAATGTATTATGCCACCCACTTATAGTTCTCACTACCAAGAGAAAACCAAGTGATCAGTCGAATGTAATGTGTATGAGCAAATCATTATTCCTACAAAACATGTAGAAATATGTTCACTCAGATAACATATTCCAGTCCCGCAGACCTATCAACATAACAAATCATACACACGCACAACAGCTGTACAAATACGCGGTCGGCAGCATGGAAGTAGGTGAACATGAGAGTGACTAATACCATGAACCAACATCAAGAAAGTTTATATATAGGCTACTTTACCGCAAAAAGAGTCTATTTTTTATTTTGCACTAAGTGCTCTTCAACTTGTGTATACTGTTTCTGAAGGCATGATCGTGTGTGTGTTATTATATATAGTTTTGCATTTTGATTTAACAAAATTAAAAATTAATTTACCTTAGAACTTACCAACAGTAAAACATCCTCTCTCTCTCTCTCTCTCTCTCTCTCTCTCTCGTTCTCTCTCATGTATAATATACAATGGGCTTTATTTTAACATATGTTCAAACATTTGGGAGATGATTACTTGATGCCTTAATGAAAATGAGGCATAGTTACACAATGTATTTTTTTTCCTAGCACAGTTCGTAAGGAAGGATTTCGTCCCTGAAAATCGAATTTAAAAATTTTATCTGGGCGAATATTGGGAAATAAATTTGAGTCAACTTTTAAGAACTACAGTACAGGATGCATTTTTCAGAGAGCAATTGCAGTTACGAGTGGCTTGTGCTCTTGGTACAAGTTGTAATGTTACCGTCATATTCACAGTAATTACTGTAGCCACTGACAGGTTGTATTAATATTTTCTTGCAAACGGCGCATTCTATCGATTTACAACTACAGGAACTTTAGAGTTACTTCAATATATACTGCTCAGAATGGCGACATGAAATGTTTACAAAATCCAACGCCATAAAGATCTAGTTAATAAGAGAGCTACCTCCACTGTTATTTTTTATGAAAGGGAGAGATAAAGAGCGTTGTTGAAGGGTCGAAGATCTCAGTAATACTAATCATTGTGCACATAATTGGGTAGTCCAGTTCCAAAACTCGTCTTGTCCATCACCAAGGAAAAATGAGATTTGTACAGTTTTGTGTAGCTTTTAAATGTGCGTTTAAGTTGACGCGATGAAAGTTGACAAAACTCGCCTTATTCAGTTAACAGATACACTTGGAAAACTTCTTTGGCCATGTTACAAATGGGCTCGCAAATAAGTTTTTCGCGATTTGCTCAGTTCTAGTGAAAGTGGACAAGGGGAGTTTTGGAAAAGGACTACTCAATTGTAAAATAACACCGCGTTATTTCCGATAATTTTTAAATTCGATTTTCAAGAGTGAATTTCTCTTTTACTAATTGCGCTATACTAGCATTGAGTTGTGCAACTATATATCATTTTTTTAAATAAAGATTCACCCCCAAAGTTTGTTACACAATAAATATCCTGTAAGCCTATGTACACGTATACTATACATAAAAAGAGTTATATGAAGTACCTCATGAAATCTATTATTATCCTTGAAATCTTACTCACTTTTTTAAATATGTTGAAATTTCCTAGAATTAACTTTATTTTATAGAACTGTTAAAAATGTTAAAACATATCCACGTGTGGCGGTACGTTTATTTAATAGCTCATGACATCTGTAGTCACTGAAAAATATATTATTTCTCTGAGTTACTATTTATTATGCGCAAATAAATATCTATATATGTGTATATACATTACATATAATTTGGACGCGACAGCATGCAAATCATCTTTAGAATATAAAATTTTTAATTTGAAGAAAATGTTTCTACAGGTGATTCGCGATAGTGTTTACTTCGAAGACCACCTTGTATACAGGCATTTAAAAATATTATTTGTTATGCTCTTAGATATTAACATTAATGTTTGAGTGTAATGCAGTGTATACGCTTTGATTGTTTCTTTGGTATCTGTGGCAGGAAACTATAAATTAACTGGAAAAAGATAAATAAGCAAGGGCTTTAAAAAGTGCTTAGTTTATATATAACGAACCAACTGTAGAAGAAATGTCTGCATGTTTTACAGTGTTCGGTGCAAGTGTGACGTAATGAATATGTTTTACTACTGAACTGCTTATTTTCTATCGACAAGAATATTCATGTAGGAAAATGAAGTTTTTACATAAAAACATATACCAGGAGCTGTAGCAGCGTTTGTCGACGTAAGCATGCGGAACCTTCAGGTGGTTGCTAATGTTTTATCATCCGGGCAGGTGAGCCACCTGTAGCATTAGTCATTAGTCTTTTTTTAATACCTAGCGGGCCCGCTCTCGCTAATAGCCCTCCCACTCCGCGCACGGAACAAGTTACCACGACGGTTATGGACTTAAACAGTCGTAAACGTCGGCTTTGAGGTTCGCTTTTTACCGCACTTTTATACCACAGCACGTTTGGAGGAAGCACGTCAAAATCAATGTTTTAAATAATGCCTCAGGATACGAAACCAGACTTCATGAACGCGGTCAACGTCTTTGAACAGCTCTACGATTAGAGAATGCAGTCATATTAAGTCCGTGGAACTATGTTATAAATTTTATTTTGTATTGCAACACTTACATTTTTTCATCCCAAAGTTAGATGAAATTCTCAGGAAAAGAACGTCAGTAAAACATTAAACGCACAAGACTAATTTTCCCCATGCTTTTTTTGCATGCTTACAACATAAAATTGTGGAGAAAATTTCGAGTTCACGTGTAACTTTGAAATGAATTATTAATAGCGAGCCTTGTTTTTCGCGAAAAGAATTTAGCCTCACTTTGTTTCCGTGCCTTACGTGCACATCTGCAGTTCTGCTTCGTGGTCAGTGATTGGATATTTTAACTGTCGCGAGCCTTGGGATTCTACCGGCATATCAGAAACGTGTGGTGCTGCAGGAAAGTTTTTGTAATTGGCTCAATCAAATAAGATACGGCTCTTCACAAATACACGCTGCCAATAACCATGAAGCACAATTGTAGATGTGCACGTAACACACTGAAACAAACTGGAGCAAAATTATTTTCGCGAAAAAACAGGGTTCTTAATAAATTACTAAGTGTAAAAACAGGTCGTCATGCGTCATAGCTGATATAGCCGGTCTGATAGCTGCAGAGATTTTGAGAGGAAATAATTACTATAACTCAACAATATAAAGTACGAATCCAAGATGACCAATAATAAATAAGCATGTATCTGTAGGCAGTAACAACTATCAAATCCCATAACTTCACAGCTCCTGTCGTAGAAGGATGTTTGCTACTTTCGTCTGCGTTATCTTTGTTGTGTCGTCTGTGTTTACAGCCACTACAAACTCGTTTAGTTTGTGTTGTCCTCGTCCTGCTCTTATTGTTGATGTTATACTTCCAGTGTTGGGTCGTCTTTCGTGATACACCGACTGTATTCCTTTTGGGAAGCGAATATCTTTAACGTTTGTTCGGAACAGCTAATACTCATTTGTTTTAATTGCGGTTTCTCGTGACTCAGCAAGTTATGTAAATGGCTCAGTTCATATTACACCCCTATGGTACAGCAAAAAATAATTACCAATTGTAACTAAAAACGTTTCCTGTCAGCGTAAGTACTTGGCCAGGCAACGTCGCAAAAATTACGCCTAAACGTTTTTCTTGGTTTAGGTCATGTAACTTCACCACGCATAGGATTTCTAGAGTTGTTATCATCCTTAACTTGAAGGCCATCTGCCACAAGTTGTTCGTTTTAGGTACTGCTTTTTTCTTTTTACTTTGTAAAGGCATTTGTGTATCAACATAAGTTGTTTTTACAGAGATAAATATGTGGGTTAAATGGTTTTCAGTTTGTAAGTGCCTTTTAAGTTTTAGGTTTCGAGTCTTCCTACTTATCACGGGTTGCTCCTTGAAAACGTTGTAGATCCTCAGCTTTTTATCAGTAAGAAGTGGGGCAGTGGTTACTGAAGTTTCTAGAACACCAGCCTTCAACTAAGGCAATCCAGTATAGTTGGCCGCACATTTTTCACATGTGGGAACGTGGCTGTCGGACTTTCCGGGGGTAGTCCCGTTTCCCCACGCCCTTCTCCTTCGCAGGGCCTCACTGCATGTATTATTACAGTGAGTGGCGGACGCCTGCGCACTTCCGGTCAGACGGTTTGCCAACTAGGGTGTGATTTCATATCCTCTACATTCAATATTTTTTTATTTAGCTGTTGGCCTGAGCAGAAAACAATATTTTAAGATGCATGTAAATTAACTCGTCATGGTGTTTCCTTTATTTTTTCTTTTCACTTGTATGACGTACAATCTGTTGTTTTTATAATTTCATCATACATTTCAGCCACTTCAGTTATTGTTATCAATCTTCACATGCTCAAAATTAAATATGGCATATATTAAACTTTTTTTTTTCAACCCACAAGAGTGAAGTGTACTGGTTTCTACTAGTAAATTTGGTCGCATGTTGCGGAAAGAAAAAAATTAGAGCTACTGCTCTGGCTTTCAGTGTCACTTTTTATTTTCTCCTGCTTACCTTAATAATTTTTGACTTCACATAGTCACATCTTCATATAATACTTCCACGACAGTTACTGCATAACCATAATTGGTGATACATTATGTTATTGTAACATAAATTACCTAACTCTTACATTTTACTACCTTGCGTTTTGTGAATCATTTAAACAGTTTCTACCAAAAAATGATATAATTTGTCACTTAATTCAGTTCTGCATTACGATCCTGCACGATATCCAAGTGTTTGTCACATATCAACCTTACTGTTGCTAATATCGTCTTAGCGTTATTATTCCTACAGATATTTTGTAATTATGTTGGTAGTGGAATTGAAAACGTTTATTGGTATGACTGCTAGTCTTCCCTGCACTAACATGATAGTATTTGTCCAACATTATATCGCGTGCACCTTGGTTGCGCCTTAAAAGTCAAAATAGGTTGAAAACTGTATATTTTTTTACTTAGCAAATAAAATCTTACTTCACAACATATTTAAGTAGTTTAAGAGATATTTATCCACGGGTGTATTAGCACAGGTATATTTTGACGCCAGCAGTACGTTTGCAATTTTGTCCTTTGACAAGATATTTAAATTGATTACATCATTAGCTGAAATCTTCAACTTTTAAGGAAAATTTTTCTTTGGCCATTTGAGCAAATCAAAACGTTGTTGCTCACTCACACAATTGTTCCTGAAACTGCCTTAATTCGTTCGGTGTGTGTGTGTGTGTGTGTGTGTGTGTGTGTGTGTGTGTGACGATATATAGCATGCAATAAGATTTACATGGCAAAGATAACTACGCACTTTGTAATGCACGCTTCACTTTTAAGCTAAGTTATACTTTTAAGGCACTGTATTATGCAAACTGTCATCGTTTGGTCACATTTAATTACTATCATGGGGTATATGGTCTCTGTCAGATAACAGAATAAAATACATCGTGATGAATGGTCTTGTTAATAAAGTTATGAGTACAAGTTCCAGTTTCATGAAACCCCTCAAACTGCGCAATAATTCTTAGCGGTCCTGCAATACATTCCATTGTAAACTCGTTTATTTGAATTCCTAACTGCACGTACTTTCAAAATTCATTGAAATAAATATTTCCGTTAACCAAACGTTACTTTCTGGCAACAGGGATGACGGTGTGTCATTCAAAATGCTTTATTTTCCATGTTTGAGTAATAAACAAGTGCCTGCATCATTACAGTCCTGAAAACCGTTAAGTTTAATCAATTCGTAAAATTTTTACAATATTTCACTAAATGGCTTCAAAACAAACATTTTAAGTGGCACAAAAACTCCCCTTAATAATACAAAATACCTCCGGTTTACGGTAGTTTTATTTTGGACTTGAGTATACCCCAGGGGATGCGGTGCTGGCCACCCAAATATGAGAACCTGGTTCAATTCCCGGGGGTATTCGATTCCCGGATTTTCGCATGTAGGAATAGTACCGGACGATGTCGTTGGTCGACGAGTTTTCTCGGAGGTATCCTGTTTCCCCATCCCAACATTCCGGCTCTGCTCCATACTCACCTAATGTCATTCCCATCACTAGCGCTAAAGACCTCGATGTTAAGCCGTTGGTCGGCGGGTTTTCTTGAGGATCTCCGCCCCCCCTTTTTTTTTTTTTAATCCGGCGACGCTCCACACTCACCTACTGTCACCCCCTCACCATCACTGAAGACCTCAATGTTAAGGGTGTTCCAGTGTGGAAAAATCATAATTTTATATTTGTATAAAATAGGGTTAGTTTTGTAGACATTACTTGAGAGTACAATTTCCTCTTACGAAAAAAAATTAGCTCAGCCAGTTATCCCGTAATGTCAGTTCAAAGTCAAAATATGCATATTTTTACTTCATACAAAACTTGAAAACCAGTAAACATAATGGCATGGAAAAAATCACATCAAAACTACAT
>PNEQ01085427.1:0-27674 GCA_003012365.1 Medauroidea extradentata | reverse complement strand
GAAATTCGACACCCAAAAGGGTGAAAAAACACAAAATTTGTTTTCCATCAACCCACGATATCTATCTAACCAGTAGCGATATTGAGGTGGTGTTCGCGTCAGAGTGATGCTTACGTAAATATTTAAAAAAATATGTATGTATTTTTTTATTTGTAAGAAACATAATTATTAAGAATAAAACTTAGTTGGTCAATAATCAAGGCAGACGATCCGAAAAGCAGGAACGAGCAGCGAGAAACAACTTATACAGGCGTTTCACTACAGTAACCTATCGAGAAGTAGTGTTGTACAACCTCTATGAGCCCAGGACACAGATATATATATTTTTTCAATAAATTTTATTTTCATGAATTATTTCGACGTTACGTGACGCAGTTGTTTGTCACTCAGGACTAAATTCCGGGAGGTTCTGGGCTCGAATCCCGTTAAAAGCTGCGTGCAAACGTTCAATTCTGACACACAAAAACTACAAGGCAGATCGAATTAGTACAATTTACATGTAGTATTTAAAAAGGGTAAAATTGCAGTTCGCTTTCTACTTAGGTTCCTCTACAATATCAGCTGACATATCGTCGGTATACTGCCAAAAGTGATTAAGTCATAAATGCTATTTCGTTTAAAAACAGTAATAAATTGTAGATATAAACAAAAATGTGGTATGTTACTATACTGTGACACAACAGTACGAAACGACGAATAGACTTTAAACTTGGGCAATTGTTCGTGAACAACATATACATATTCGTAGCATTTTTATAATTTTATCTCATTTTGACATTGTCACTTTTGGCAGTAAACCGACGATATATCATCTCACTAATCTCAGGTTTGGGGCACCAAATACGTTTCCGCGAAACCTTTACTCTTGAAACCTTGTAATGTCAATAAAGTTAAGTGAATATTTTGACAATATATAATTGAGGGCACCGTCACCAATGGTTGTGCACAGGGTAAACGTCAAATTGGCAGTTTTATAAATAAGGCCCAGGCGAAGTCGCTGTTAGTGGCAGAGACAAACTTAAGACTGCTTTTCGCGTGGACAGCTATAGCTACTTATCCTGCTGCAGAATTATTTCAACTAGCCGCTTGGACATTCTAACACTTGATGACTGAAGTACCAATCTTGTGTACAAAGAGGTTTTTAAATTAAAGTAAATATTATCAGTTACGAATAATACTGGCGAGCAAAGCCGCGGGGGACTGATAGTATCGATATAAATGTAAAATAATGCATACATTTTACATGAAGAACAGTGTATTAACATTCAAGAAAACTTCTGGCAGTACTGGATTTAAACACAACTGAATATATGTGCGTGTTTCTTGCTAATCATTTGGTGCAAAATGGCGTAATACTTTTCGTCTCGCCTATGACCCAGATATATAGACTGATTTTCTGGAAAGGTATACCAGTTAGACTAGAATTCACAGCAGTACGTTTGGCGAATAAGTTATACATAGTTCATGAAGTGAACCGTCTTAAAGAATGGAGTTGTCCGTGAATGCGCTAGTCGTTAGACGTTCCATAGACCAGTACACGGGATATCGTACCGTGAGCAAATAATTCACTGACATTTGTATCGACTTAACAAACCACTTTTCGTTAACTGTACCTGGAATTTCTAGTAGCTATTTGCTCAAAGTTTACTGACGGTCGAGTAAACAGCTTGTATGTATGAACTTACTTGTTATTTGAGAAACCAAGCGTCTCTGTAGTGCAAGCATGTCAGTTATAGTACGATTTAAGTAATCTCATAGTCTTTTACTAACACGAATAACACCGTTTTATAACTGTAAACATTCTTAGTTTGTCTTATGTAATTGTGTTGGTTGTTTAAATAGGCTATGATGATGCGGCTATGATTCAAAAGCATTTGTTGTGGTTTCTGGACCGTTTGTGTTGACTTCATGAGCAATTTTCCCTTTCACGTATGGCAATATTACATCAAGGGTTCAAAAAAAAAAAAAAATAAAAAAAAAATAAAAAAAAAGTAGACAAATGTTTCGTTTGAATCAACTTATACTACTTAAATATTATTTTCTCGCAAATTATTTGTCCTCAGACAACCAGTAAACACTATTTTAGTAACAGGAACAAAATTATTCTAACTGAGCCTAAAAGCACTGAGCTTATACGCAAATAACTTAATTTTTTTAAACTGACTAAATTTTCTGAAATTTTACATACTAGACGGTTAAATAAAGTGCAATAATGTTTCCTTGTGTGTGATAAAGTCATCTGAAGAAGCGAACCACTTTTCCTTCCACTGAAATTTATTTCATTTTGTATTAAGGATTATTTATAATATTTGTACACACACAAAAAAAATTTAATTGTAATTTTGACTTTCTTGATACGCAAACATTGAAATATTATGTTTGTATCAACATTAAAGTTTTTTTTTTTTGCGACATACATCTTGCGGACGAATGAAAAAACACAATAAAACAAAAAAACTTTGATGTACATAATACGAACCCATTGCAAGAATCGTTAAAGATCATTTATTTTTATAATTTTCTTAAAAATGCATTTATTGTAATGGCTGCAGGTTTTATAGTGTGTGCTACAAAAATTACAAAAAAAAAAATAATATTCTGCGTCTTTAAATATCTTGAACGTTTCACATTCGCCTGTACAGTCATTGACGTCATCAACCGTCCAAGGCCGCGATACTGTAGGTATATGTATATGTATGTATGTATATATATATATATATATATGTGTGTGTGTGTGTTTTTTTTTTGTCTCGAATTCCGCTAATATTTTATCCAAAGGCTCGGCCAACAGATATGTAATACACTCTAAATCTGAATTAGTGAATATTCACTGATTCACGCCGATGGGGAGCAGTTTCAACAAACTGAATCAGTGAGAAACCACTGTGAAATCGGTGACTATTCACTGATACTGATAAAGAGTGCCAACTTTCCACAAATTAATTAGTGAATGTCCACTGATTTTCTAGTAATTTTTAACTGATTAAAGAAGTGAAAACTGTTCCTTGAAAACATCTGGGAAAATCTGTGAATATTCGCTGATTTACTTGTGAGACGGTGGGACTATTAAAAGAAATCAGTAAGTATTCACTAATTAAATTGTGACTTTTTTCACTGATTAAAATTCTTGAAACTGCTCCATCTATCAGCGTGAATCAGTGAATATTCACTAATTCAGATTTAGAGCGTAGCAAACATCAACTGGCCCACTTGTGCAAATCTGATAATGATAAGCAGCACTCGTGGCCAAATGTGGCATATATGATACAAAATGAAATCACCCACACATTAACCACAAATGTACCACAAGCATTCTTATTATACTCAGATGTTTGTGGGTTATGTGCTAAGTCTGTTTGTGGACATTATACTAAAATATGTCTTTTTTAACTAAGTTGCCCACATTAAAATTATTTCAGTATAACGTACAAACATATTTACTGAAGTGGCCTGATTAACAACCATACAACCATTCCATTAATAGTAGACCATCATACTAGCGAACGTTGGCCGCTTCTGTCAACAGTTGGCCAACTGAAAAATTATTGTAATTGCTACTAGAGATAGTTCCCAAAAAATGATATTGTAAGTTTACAGAACACATTGTAAGCTTAAATATAGGCTACAAATTTGTCTACATATTAACGAACATTTTCATATATTTACAAATATTAATTGCACATTTACAAATAAATTTTTGGACTATTTACAACAATTTTTGAAGTGTCGCAAACAAATTTTTGGCAGTCAGTTTACAAGGAATTTTTTGTAGAAGTACAAAATATTTTGTAACATGTGACTGGTAGTTGAAGGTTATTTTGTCTCACGGCATCACATCAAACACTCTGCTCATAAAAATATCCACTAGTCGCCACAGTTATTTGTAAAATTTAGACGAATTTAATTACCTGCGACATTATTGTTGTAGTGGCTAGACTGATAAATGTCCTGACATAAGTTTACAAGCTTTTCCTTGTGAAAGTACGATTTTTTACTGTGTGCGTGAGTCAACTATACTGGTTCAGCCAAACATTGTCCACGTAGATGAAGTCTACGTTTGTTGTTCCTAAATAACCTATGCTGAGAATAATCACTTATTCACCATAGGAAACGTATGAATGCCAGAGGAATCCTTTTAGCACAAGACGTGGTTTTTTTTTGTGGGTAAAATGTAAGGTTTTACCCAGAAGGTGCAAACAGGGCTTAATTCATTTAACAGCTTAGTTTTCCGAAATATTATTTGTATCATGAAAGCAAATGTTTCAAGTTTAGGAAGTTTTCAACAAATCAATTCCACTCTAAAGTTATTTTGTCCAATCAGTCCTATATGACAATCAAGTACTAACATCCCCGGGTAATCTGTCCGTATTTACTTACTTCTATGTAGTAAGATATAAAACAGAACCATTTTTCATTCGCTATCGTAAAACATATACGAAGAAATGAGTAACATATTGGCAGGTTATTAATTTTTTATCATAAGTATGAATAGATGGAAAGTGCAGTTTATATGTGGTGAAAAGGATTAGAATTGTTTAGTTGGCACTCCGAAGCCTTTTCTAGATGTTTCGAAATGCTCCGAAATGTTTATTTTTTGTTTTATTTTATAATTTTTTTAACATCAGCGATGAAATGTTCAAGACTTAGGTAAAACCTTAAATTTTTACAAAAAAATGTTTATTGCTGCAAATAATTATTTTGGCGCCTAATTTTTTTTCAGAATTTTCATTGTAAAAGTAAAAATAGCTGATTTTAAATCTAAATCTGAAATAAATTTGTATACAAACCAGGCCAATATTCCTCGTTAATTTGTCCGAGACCTGGAAATTTCGTGAATTCTTAAGAGGATAAGCTATAATTCTACAATCTGTAGTGTACTTTTGAGTCACTTTCTCAATTGATCCTATATTATTGTTTGATTATGAGATTCCCGCATGCCAGTTCGCTGTAAACTATTGTAGTTAGTCTGTGTTCTTTATATAGTGTAGAAGACCAACGTTCTGTATAGGATATTTGACTTATTGACTGATAGAAACCGAAGAATTCTGTTATGTTCTAGGTATCACAAATATTTAATTATAATGTTAGCAATGAGGTACTCCAAATATATAGTTGTAATAGCGTCCACTAGTTGACAGTTCAAAGATTGCTCTGAAAACTATTTCTAGCCACGCGCACCATGTTGCAAACGTTAAGCAAGGACTGACTATGTTAATTTTGAGTTGTGATGACTTATGATTTATTTAAGAAAAGCAAAATATTTGTTTGCTCGTAAGAGCATATAAGGGAGCAAAGCTGTTCCGAAAATCTACTTATAAATTTATTTTACATTACAATAAATTACTTATTGTTGTCGATTTTATTTTATTTAAAGTTTAAAAAAAATTAAATCACATTTCAAATTGAAAATGAGTTATATTTCCGGCATACTCTTTATAATCTATCATATACCTAGCAACAAAAATGAGTAAACAAACTCCGTCACGATCCATATTAAATGTCTATAAAGTATGCTATATCATTCATATAATTGCAACGGAACTTTGGTGAGAGATTGTGCGAACGTCCGCAAAGGTTTCTAACCAAAATTAGATAAATAATTTAAAAATAGGGGGCAGAGTGGGATACCCAAAACTTTCAGTAAATTTCTATTTTTGGGAAAATTATTTTTAATTAGGCCCTACCAAATATAATATTGAGTCCATAAGCTGAACTTATGGAAGGCTTAAAGACGCAGTGCTTAGTAATATTTTAAAAAAATTATACATTCTAAATATATTATCGCATTTAATGTAAACAACGCGAACGGAATCAAAAACTAAATCTAGATGTGTATATTTGTTGGCAACATCTGATGCTGACTTCACTATTTTATATTTCATCGTTAGGGGCCCTTGTTTTCTTCGAGAAGAACTTTCCCCACTTTGTTTCGATGCCTTACGTGCAAATCTGCAGTTCTGCTTCGTGGTCAGTGATTGGCTATTTTAAATCCCACGAGCCTTGGGATTCTAACGACAAATTACAGACGCATGATGTTGCAGGAATGTTATAGTAATTGGCTCAGTCTAATGAGATACGGCTCTTCACATAGGCTACACGCTGCCAATAACCATGAAGCAGAATTGCAAATTTGCACGTAAGGCAGTAAAACAACTGGGGCAAAATTATTTTCGCGAAAAACAAGGGGTCTCTATTCATCGTGTGTAACTTATTGTCTTTCCTCGCATTGGCCAACAAGTTCACGTCGCAGTGTCGTACGTTCATAAAAATGGCTCGGTTAGTCAGTACATAGCGTAGCCTAAGTACAAGGCTTCTCCTGGCTCTTTGATTTGTTAGGGAAGTTTGTCGACAAAGGAGCGCGAAGCAGGCAGTGTACTTCCGGTCATTACACCTCTCCCACCCCTCCAGCCCCCTCCTTTACAAAGTGTCGGTAGCTGGGGACGCGCCTAGCCTCGCACGAAATTACAACACCCCAACCCCCTCCTTCCTAGCATCATTCAAACAAATTTCCTCTGCCCTCGGCGGCGCGGGCTGTAATAATGGGAAATATATGTCGGATAATTCGTAGCTGTCGCGTCTGGCACACGATATATCTCCTCTAGCATGATCGGCTTGTGAGAGCGGGGAGGGGAGGGGTTGTAATAAGAGACGTGGTGAATGAGTCGTCAGCGAGGTGCGTGTCATTGTTCCTACTCCCCCCTCCCCGCCACAAACATAGGCATCGCTCACGGTAGTTGAGCACGGACGCAATGTGGTTGGTCGTCGACGCCAGAGTGGGTGGAGCCTGCGACGACCAACCGCAGTTCCCAGCCTCGGTCCTCGGTCTACTGACCACGCAGGCAAAACTCCCAGGCGCAGAGAAGCTCGTTATACAGAGGCGAAATAGCAAGACGGCGTCTTTGACGTAAGAATACTCGTTCAGTTATCGTCTGCACGAGACTCTGGACACGGGACTTGCGTCTGATTGGTCAGCGTCTGTTGTGGAAGATTCCTAGCGACAGGAAGTTTTTGCGAAAATGTTTCAGCCGCACTTTGTTTCAGTGACTTACGTGCACATCTGCAGCTCAGCTTCATAATCAGTGACTGGACGTCTTAGCTGTGACGTGTCTTGGTGTTTTACTGGCAAATCACAGACTTGTGAAGTTGTAGTAACGTTATTGTGATTGGCAAAGTCAAATGAGAGACATCACTTCACAAAGACACGCTGCCAATAACCATGAAGTAGAACTGCAGATGTTCACGTAAGTCTATGTTACACAGTGCGGCTAAATACTTTTCACGAAAATTAGGGGTCCCTACCAATCATACATGTAGCAAGAAGCTACAGAGTTTCCAAGGTTGTGTTGGTATAAAACATTCTCGCGATATACCATAATCTCTAGCCATGTTAAAAACTTTCTAAATACGGTCGAATGGGTTGTGCAAGACCGAATCCACATTTCAACAGTCTAAATATATTATCTCGCAGCCGAAACGCTTTAAAAAAAAATGGTACAATAATATGAAGTGTATTACAAATTTTGTGGCGACTGCATAGCGTTCGATTATCTCTAGGCCTATCATTGCAACCGCCTACACAACTAGATTTACTATGTCTAGAGGAAATACAAAATCTCGAGAATGTTTAATATAAGCGGTTTTTCCAAACTGAAGTGTAACGTCCTTCGCCTTGCGTTATTGGACGGCAGTCACGTGACAGGGTCTGGATTTAACAGACGAATCAGAATAGTCCATTAGTGGTGCACAAGTTATTCCTGGCCCGAGTCAAATGGGGCTCACCAAAAACAAAATTGAACTTTAACATTAGTATTCTATATTGAAACCCATAGAAAATAGTCTATTTTTCCCTTGATAAAAGAGCATCCCTAGCATCGCAAAACAAATTAATTTTAAGTATTACATATTACCCACATTAGTTTTGAAAAAAATGAAATGAACATACATATTAGACCCGTAAATTTCGCGGATTCAAAGACTGGACTCCAAAGTCCTGTATATACTATGTCCTCAGCTACTTGTAGCTTATATTGACTGTTGCTACAGTGAGTGTACAGTTGTACATGTAACAAGGTGAGTGTTCACAGGCAGACGTAGTATTGGTTCAAATTCAGCAAGAAAAATTTCATTTACTGTGACCCAACAGCGAAAGTACTAAACGTGTCAGTATTTTTAAATCAACCTCATTCTAATATGAATTCATGAAATATCCAGGTCTCTAATGATATAGCCTACTGTAAGAAATCGGGCCTAAGTGTACATTTAACCGAGTAATTTGTACGACAAATTTACTTTCCTTTAAATTAAAATGCAATTTTACTGACAGCAAAATTAACATCCACTGCAATAAGAATGTCTAGACCACGTAGGTAAGCGTATAGGTTACATGGTCGAAACTTTCTGTGTTCCTCGTAAACTATAGTTCAATGCAAGTTCAACATGAAACGAGACATTCCTAGTCAAATAAAACACAGGGAAAACATACGTTTGTAAAGTGACTTTCGTTAATAACCTGGAGTTGTAGCTTCAGCTACTGGTGCAAGGTATTCGATTCCAAGTCTTGAAACATTTTAACATCATTAAGTTATCTTCTGTGTAGTATATGATGACAGTTAAGTTACAGACAACTGGGTGCATCAAAATCCCTGATTTATATTGCTGTTCCAGTCTGTCTGCTGGAATTCCTCAGTCGGCACATACGTGTACCTGAAGACGGGAAACAGAAACACAGCATCTGTTGTCGAAGAAAGTCTGTTACTTTTCCTCTGTCTTCTCTTTGTTGTGTCGTCTGTGTTGACATAATTACTAGTCCCTTGTGTTTTGTGATGTCCTCGTTGTCCTCGTCCTTTTTATCGCCAGTTATCATACACCTTATTTTGTGATTGTACTCATTAAAATAAATATTTTGTAGTAAGTTCTCCCTGCCAAATTATTTTGTAGTAATCACAAAACAATTTGTTGGTGGCCACAATATATTTTAGTGGGGACAGCAAAATGGTTTTTGTGGCAACTACAAAAATTTTTTGGCAGGGTGAATATCAACAAAATATTTTGTATTTGCCGCAAAACATTTTTTCAGTGTTCCTTTTTTGTCGTCATTCTTTATACGACTGTATTTTCCCCCCCATGTTCACTGACTACAGCTAATAGGTCTACTTGCTTGTTTTTATGTTCTATTAATATTTTTTTGCAACCTCAAAACATTCACTTGAAATGACGTCTATACAAAAAAATTCAGTTTATAATAACCCAGTACAGAAATTGCTCAAATATCTCAAATAATTTTATCTTAGACTTACATGTAAATGAAATGTTACCCACTCTGTAGTCTTGCGTACAGCAATAGACATGCAATTTTACCAAGAAGCTAGTATTTAGTTTTCAGTTACGACACTCATACAGTTTCCTGATACAGAGTTATACAAAATTTTACGACAAACATTTCTGAAGACAACCAAAACAGAGTTGCGCATAGTATCTATACATAAAGAATTAAACGCAGCTCGTAATTTTTGTCGCGTTAATCAGTAATATTTACCTAATAAAAAAAGTGTCTCACTTCTATGATCTTTGTTATTCTGTGTCCCTACATTGGATCATCTACTTCCTGTTATATCCACTGTTGATAGCCTGCTTGACCACTCGCCAGTGGGAGGTTATCCCGAGCAGGCACTTAACAAATATTATAATTTTAAAAACAAAATATTGTAAACTAGTGACTAGGGACAATTGGTTCAATGACGTGAAGTCTGAACTCCATTGTTGCAGGTATTCAGCTGTCTTTACAAGGCTAATGTCCCAGTGTGTAACAAGATTTACATCAGACCTGCTAGTACAGTATTCCCTGTTTACTTTCTTACATATTTGCTATTTGTCCGGAATATGTGAAGTCATCTGGGAATACGTGAAATACTGTGACGTAATGGTTAAAGATAGTTAAATATATATTTTTTGGATCTTCTTTTATTAATAAATTTATTCACCCATTTTTCTGGTGCTTAAAATATTAAAACATTTATCAATCAGGTAATACAAGAACGTAGCAACAGTTTAAAGTGGGTAACTACATTCAATTTACGCTCTTCGTATGAAAACGAATGGAATAAATGTTCGTGTACGATATGTGAAACATATCACAATTTGCAAAATGTTTTGCATTTTTTAAAATAATTTCTTAGAAATTTGTTACTAAAAAAATTGTTGTGGTACCGCAAATAATGTATCAGAATTACAAGGAATATTGCTCTAAATATACAAAAATAAAATAATTTGTGACTATACGAAATTAGAAACACAAATATTGCTTTATTAGTATATTTCTAAGCAAGATTAGTACATTTTAAAATATGTCTTATTTTCAGTGTTAAAGTTATTTATTTTTCAGAATCCGTTTACAAATAAATTGCAGCATTCAAAAATCGCCTCAACCTGTTAGATGTAACAAAACTGATTGTTAAACAACCAACAAGAGCAGCGACAATTAGAGGGCGATTGGACATTGAACAAGGGTACATAATTTTAGTTGTTTTACGTGAACTAATGAATGGAAGGGACGCTAACTTTATCTTTCAAAAATATATGAGCCACTTGGTTTTTAGTTCCATAAGTGGTTACCAATAGCTCTTAATTAGTCATTGGTGGCGGGTGTTAGTGTGAAGAAATTTTTAATTTAACTGGTTCATTCAAACTAAGGGTGCTGCGGCAAACTCTGATTGGCTGGAAAACTGTAGACATGTATAACAGCTGTGATACGCCAGTCACTGAAGTGGACGCGAGATGTGTTTGAAATACAACTTGTCATGATTTGGGACATTAACTATTCGCGAATACAATTTTGTTCCACTTTGTTTCAATTTCTTACGTACACATCTGCAGCTGTGCTTAGTGGTTATTGGCAGTAAGTATCTGTGAAGTGACTAATTTGACTGTGCCAATCGCAATAAGGCTACTGTTATACCACACGTCTGTGATCTGCGGAGAGAAGCCCAAACACGTGAGAGTTCAAACATCCAGTTACTAACCATGAACCAGAATTGCAGATGTGAACGTACGGCGCTGAAACAAACTGAGACAAAATTATTTTCGCGAACGGTTCGTGGCCCTATAGTCACGATATATTTTCACTAAAATCAAGTGTCCCTACTTATTTCGATGTTGTTTCGTAGACTGTAATGAATATTGCACGAAATATACGAAGATAAATGATATCAACACGGCTTGGAAAGAAAAATGTCCCATAGCAAACTCACACAATAACTATGAGACCCATCACATTTTTAGAAAAATAGACCAACTAAATGTTGTGATATAAGTGTTACAAGTCCGGTCAGTAAATGAATTTTTTTTTAATTTGGACGAGAAATAAAATTTTTATCACAAAACAACTTTAAAATGCATTTTTTCTCTATATTGTCAATATGGGAGTACCTATATGAAACACACACATATGTTCTTTTTTTATTTACAATATTTAAAAAGTGATTGGCCCATTTAATTAATCCCTAAAGAAAAACAACATTAACATATTATACATTCGGGCCGTTCAAAATGTTACAAAATGCAAAAGATAAAACATTTAAATATAACATATAACCTAATTTAACAGACTTAATCTTATTTGAACACCAAAAACATTAAAATGAAATAGACAGAATACTATCACAGGCACATTTTGACAAAATACGTAGAAATAATTTAGTACTCAATTGAGTACTATGGTTCTTTATTATGACGAAACAAGAATTTTTGATTTGGTGTCTCGGACCTGTGACTTCTCATAAAGCACTATCTGATTTCACACAGTACTAAATCGTTAGGGTGTATTACATTTTACTTTACATTTTTTCATCTGCCCAGAAAGTACTTCGCCATGAAAAGCAGCAAAACAGTTTTTATTTTTATGCAGACACAAAAAGAGTCGACACCTCATACACTACTCACGGGTTTTGCCACTACATCCTTCTCGGCGGAATTATATTGGAATTTTTAAATCGACAAACTTGGCATATGCTGACCCCCTCAGTTACACCGCTTACCTGGCACTTAATCTGTTCCTCAGCCAGCTTCATTCGAAATTGCAGAAACTTTATATTGTCCTTGGAACTTTTATTTTTTTTTTTTTGCGCGGCAGTCAACATGATACTGTTGCCATGAATTTCCTACTGCTAGACCGATGAAGTGAAGCACTACTCGAACTGTCCATTTGTTAGTTCTTGTCTTCATTCTGTAATGCCAACATTCGGTCCGCCAAATCAACCCCTCCCATAAACTGATTATATTTCTGCAAACACTGTGGTCAAGGTTGAGAAATTACTTTCTTTTCCTTCTTACACCAACGGTTACAAGAATCTTCTGGGATGGTTCCATACGCTGATGAAAGAATAGTCACAGCTTTCTTATCGAACCATTTCGTAGCACAAATTATTTCGTTACTTCTGACGAACTGTTCCATGGCTCCTCTTGCCATTTTGCTCATCTCCTTGTCATTCGTAAATTCACATTTAGGCAGTCTGTTTTTCATAATGGTGCCTGTGCCATAGATGCCCTTCGATTTCAGATATACAAGAAGTTTTTCTGTGGTGAACCAGTGATCAAAGTATACGCAAGTTCCTGAAGGTACTGTTTCACGGAGTTTTACAACAGCAGACACTACTACAGTAAACTGTCCACTGTTGTCCTCAAGAAGAAGCGTGTTGTTTCCCTGGTACACAGAAAAGTTCAAAACCAAACCTTCAGGTGAAGCAAGAACAAAACTTTTTAAGCCTACGGGGTTAGGCATTCCTAAGACATACTGCTTCAATAATGTTGTCTCAGTAAAAGGAATCATCTGTTCATCTATCGAGACATGAGGTGGTCTTGGTGTCATTAGGCAGCCTTTTCTAACTTCATCCAATATAGGTCGAACTTTCCACAGTTTATCATTTGCTTTGCTTTCATTTGAAACATCAACATCAATAGCGAGTTTCTAGTTCGACCCGATAGAAAACTATTTCTCCCTGGGCATAGTTTCTGCAATTATCGGCACTCTTGTTTCAGATGGCCAAAACATTTTAATTCAGGGATAACCAAAGTTTGACATCAACAAAGTCATTGTGAAAAATTTCTGAATGTCTTCAGCGGTGAGGTTCAAACTTTTGCCTTTGAGCTCAACATTTGTACAGTCTGCAATTGTTGCATAAATATCATTCGACACAAACTGATGAAAGTATTGAGGTGTCCAGTTTTCTCTCAAGTTACTGTCACAGTCATCAATACTGTTACGTACATTATAAATAAGAATAAAAGAGTCATTTCTGCACCATGAAAGTGAAGGAGTTTTCTTTCTTGAGTCGTTTGAAGTCTCCTGAAGACCGTTCTTGGGACTGAGCACTAGAACAACAAACAGTATCTGGTTGGTCACTGGAAACAAGAGAAGAACACGCAGCTCCTGGCTGAACAATGGATGTAACAGACGAATCCGTTTGTTGGTTACTAGATGCAAAAAACACACAATACCTGGTTGGTTGCTAGATGCATTGTTTACAGGTAACTCTTCATGTTGATCATCTTCTGAAACTGAAGATTCAGGAACAATACGAGAAGACTTCCTCCAGAAACTAGTATTGGGTAAGCTGTCATCATCAGAATCCTCGAATTCTGAAAGATTCCCATCTTCGATCATTTTCAGAATCTGTCCTGCACTCCATTTCTTCTTACCAAAAAATAAAATAAATTTCTTTGTGATATAACATTTCAATTATACATATACTTCAATCATCAGCAACAAAATGTTGAAACCACAGGAATAAATACAACAGATGCAATTTGGTACTCATCTGAGTACCTAAAAAAATAATCAAAGCATAATTCAACGGTACTCAATTGAGTACTAAGCTTATTTGAGGTTATGTCAGGTCACACCTACATTCAGACACGTGGTACTCAAATGAGTACATTTTAAAAAATTATATTCAAAACATTTAAATAAGTATTTCTTAGTAAAAAATGTAAAATTAATTGCCTAACGTAACACAGAATTAACATTATAAAAACTTTTCATCGTAAATACAATTACTTTCTAGAAAAAAATCCCATACCTTGGTTATATTATGAGGTAGCATCCATTGATATTTTTCAACATTACAATATCATAGATACTATGTCAGGAAAACAAAACTCCTCGAGTGAAATATTTATTATTGTTCCTAGGATCAAGCCATAGATAATTCAAGAGTGTAGTAGCAACGTAAAAATTATACAGATTCACCAAAAAACGTACTCAATTGAGTACCAAAAAAATTCCTGGTTCTCAAGAGGATAGAACTTGACGGCGCCACTGTAGCCAGCAGCGTGGAAAATTCAAATAGTGTCCGTTATAAAATCAAAGTTACTTAGGGTACTTCGTACATATGGTATTCACACACAGTATACTTGTAATTGATCATCACTCGTAAATTAATGTATAGTGTACTATTCCGTGCTAATAAATTTAGAGCATGGAGCAGACAACTTACAGCAGGTTGGGTGTATTTTAATCTATCCCCAATGAGGTGACTGCTGTGTACATATTATTTAGGAAAGTGAGTACTTTATTGCATTAATGTCTTCTCAAAGTGATCATTGTCAAAATCTCTACTCACAAAAATGGCAATAACGGGATACATAAATAGACTAGCCTGAGATTTGTGAAAATATTTCATTGCTGTTTGCACGTAAAACATTTCTAGGAACGTGCAAAATTTGCGTTATTTTCTGGCAGCAGACTAGACTGCAAGTTGCTGCACGTTCTCTCGATGTCTCCTATTGGTCCACATTGCCGAGGCCTCCCGCAGAGGTAGCTTCTGACCAATAATTGAAAGATACAAGGTAGAGTGACCAATCTTCTACATGTAACTGATATTTCATAGAGACTCGAGGACAATCAAGTAACATATTGTGCTCAGATATATACAGGGTAGTGCAGTCTAGCCTGCTCACAAATAATAACGTGAATGTTGCATGCTAAACATGGCCACTTCATTGACTAGAAAGACTGCGATTCACAGACTTTGGTGCTACAGTAAGTTTATAACAGATTGGTTTAGTAAAATTAGATGCATTCCTTCACAAACACTAGCATTCTATAACCAAACAATATATGTACATTTACACTTACGTTAGTTAAATTTAACTTGCTGGAACATTTTTTGTGAAAAAAAAAACATATGCCTGTCTAAATGGGGAGGTAGTATTTGAAAAAAATATAACTTAGCCCTGTCCTCAATGAATCAGTTTGAATGATCATTATTTTAACGATAAAATTGCATCGGTAAACAATGAAAAGCATGAGCTTCGTCTTTTCGAGATGCTATTATTGCCAAAAATCCTTCTGAATATGCTTTGTTGAAATGCTTTTTGTAGTGTTTTTATCTCACCGAGACAGGTTTTAAACACATTTACTGACTGATACTAGCACTGCTTTTCTGTATATATATATATATATATATATATATATATATATATATATATATATATATATATATATATATATATATATATATATATATATACTAGCAGTCCCCCGCGGCTTTGCTCGCGAGTAATATTCGTAACTGATAATATTTACTTTAATTGAAAAACCTCTTTGTACACAAGGTTGGTACTTCAGTCATCAAGTGTTAGAATGTCCAAGCGGCTAGTTGAACTAATTCTGCAGCAGGATAAGTAGCTATAGCTGTCCACGCGAAAAGCAGTCTTAAGTTTGTCCCTGCCACTAACAGCGACTTCGCCTGGGCCTTATTTATAGTCGTGCCTATTTGACGTTGTAGGGTAATTACAGACACCTAAGGTAAGAGGTTAATCAAATGAGAAACATCTGTTTACCCTGTGCACAACCATTGGTTCACTTTAACTTTATTGACATTACAAAGTTTCAGAGGGTAAAGGTTTCGCGGAAACGTATTAGGTACCCCAAACCTGAGATTAGTGAGATTATATATCGTCGGTTTACTGCCGAAAGTGACAAAGTCAAAATGAGATATAATTATAAAAATGCTAGGAATATGTTTATGTTGTTCACGAACAATTGCCCAAGTTTAAAGTATATTCGTCGTTTCGTACTGTTGTGTCACAGTATAGTAACATACCATGTTTTTGTTAATATCTACAATTTAGTACTGTTTTTAAACTAAATAGCATTTATGACTTAATTACTTTTGGCAGTATACTGACGATATGTCAGCTGATATTGAAATGGAACATAAATGGAAAACTAACTACAATTTTACCCCTTTTAAAGACTACATGTAAATTGCACTAATTCGATCTGCCTTGTAGATTTTGTGTGTCAGAATTGAACGTTTGCACGCAGCTTTTAACGGAATTCGAGCCCAGAACCTCTCGGAATTTAGACCTGAGTGACAAACAACTGCGTCACGTAACGTCGAAGTAATTCATGAAAATAAAATTTATTGAAAAAAAAAATATCTGTGTCCTGGGCTCATAGAGGCTGTACAACACCACGTCTCGATAGGTTACTGTAGTGAAACTCCTGTATAAGTTGTTTCTCGCTGCTCGTTCCTGCTTTTCGGATCGTCTGCCTTGATTATTGACCAACTAAGTTTTATTCTTAATAATCACGTGTCTTATAAAGAAAAAAATTACATAAATATTTTTTTTTAATATTTACGTAAGCATCACTCTGACGCGAACAACACATCAATAACGCTACTGGTTAGATATATATCGTAGGTTGATGGAAAACAAATTTTGTGCTTTTTCACTCTTTTGGGTGTCGAATTTCGAAATATTTTAAATTTACATCTTAGACATTTGTATAAGTATCCAACTGAAGTGTAAATCACATCGCTAGCCCGTTCAGTCGAATCAAAATCGATCATTCACTAAAAAACACATATCACCCCTGCACAGTGTTGAGAAATCGAATTTCGAAAAATCTGAAAACAGTTTTGCGTTAATTTATGTAATCATCATCATTCTGAAGCAAAAATTAATTGTATATCTCGACGGGTTCGATAGGTATCGAGGATTTATCTAAAACACGTTCAAGGTCTTTTCACCACTTAAGATAGTAAATTTCGAAAAACCCTTGAATCACGTTTTAGAATACTTTATTGGTATCTCGTGGACGTAAAAAACACAACATTAGCCCGCTGGGTTCAAGATATATCGACGATTAATTGAAAACAGTTTTCACCACTTTTCACCCCTTTTCACGTCCTTAGGTGGCGAATGTCAAAAATTCCTGAAGTCACTTTTTAGGTATTTGAGTAAGCATCAATCCTAAACAAAAATCACGTCTCTATATAAAAAACTATTGGATCGATATATATCGAATGTGAGTCGATAACTCATATTACCCCTTTTTTAACCAATTTAAGGCCGAATTCAGAAAATAAATTTTAAATGGTATTTTGGATATTTACTAAAGCACCAATTTAAAGCAAAGAGCACTTCGATATCTCGATTGATTCGATAGATATGGAAGGATAATCGTAAACACATTTAACGTATTTTCACCCCTTTAAATAAAGAAATTCGAAACATCTTTGAGTCCTGCCATAGATATTTGTAAAAGTAACCAATTAAAGTTAAAATCACGACGATAGCCAAACGTGTTACAAAGATATAGACGATTCGTTAAAAACACATTTTGCCCCTTTTTACTGCTGGGGGGTCGAATTTCAAAAAAACCTAAAACTGCATATTGGGTATTTACGTAGGCAATATTTTGAAGTGAATATCAACTCTCTATCCCGAAGGGTATGATAGATATCGATAGTTGATTGGAAACACATTTAAGGTCTTTTCAGCCCCTAAAATGTTGAACTTCGAAAAATCCTTAAATTGGCTAATATGCATTTTTACGAGTGTCCTATTAAAGTAAAAATCATGATGAATGGCCGTCAGGTTCGAGCTCTATCAACGTTTCTTCGGAAATACATTTCACCCCTTTTCACCCCCTTAGAGGTCGAATTTCGAAAAATCCCTTCTTAGTGCTCGCCTACGACCTGAAGGGAACCCCCACAAAAAATTTCACGATTCTAGGTTCAGCGGTTTGGGCTGCAGTTTGATATGTCAGTCAGTCAGTCAGTCAGTCAGTCAGTCAGTCAGTCAGTCAGTCAGACAATCAGTCAGCTTTCATTTATATATATATATATATATTTTTTTTTTTTCTGGCAGTACAAGTCGGCCAATATTTACGCTGGACAAAACTAAACAAAGCAAGAAGTAACTTGCTAAAGGTTTCTACCAAATAATTTACATCAAAAACTTGAAAACTTAAAAAGCGAGAGCACTCACGTAAATCATAAAACATTTTTGTTGGAAATTAAATTTTTTGCAATACACAAGTGAAAATAACTGTACAAGCAAACTACGAAGTAAGGTAGTGAAGAAATTTACATGGAAGTGTTTACAGCGGTGGCAAACAAACGGAAACAATTCTAGCGACAAAACGACTAAGATATACTTATATTTTTAAAACTTACTACCTTGATCGTTGATTAATGTTTTTAAACATCCAAACTGTGGGAGGAACACACAACGAGCTGTGAGGGCGTGGAATTAACCCGAAATTCGTGAGACTCATTACTATCGTGAGGGTTGGCAAGTATATGTGTTACTATGAATCATAAGTTTTTTTTAGTGGAACAAAAACTGTTCGCGCAGCTATGCAATTTCGCAACACAGCGACAAATAAGCTTATTGTTTTTGGCAGCTAATTAATTTATTATCCATATTTGCTGCCGAAATGTGTAAGTTTTCTTGGCTCAACCAAGTATTGGGCCTACAACAAAGAGATTCGTACTAAATCAGTTTTTAAAAGCGAGGGTTTTTATTTCAACTTTGGTCCTAATTGACTACATTTTTCGTCATTCACGTATTGATTGATCACCAATGTTCAGACAATGCATTATGTGTGTGTGCGTACGTTTCAAAACTACCAAGTGACAAAATTAACACGCGAAATATACCAGTCTCTAACAATAAACCAAATAGTTCTGAGGATGTTAACGCCCTTAATGAAAATAAAAATAAAATTTAAAAACAAAGCTCATATTTATACCTAGATGTATTTGCTTTATAAATGCTTTGCCAAAGCGGGCAACGCATCTGTGTGAGCCAATGATGGTTTAGAAGATGTGAGGGAGGCGGCGGGGGAAATTATTGCGCGGAAGTACCGATGCAGACGAAGCTCGAGAGATAAGGCGCACCCCCACATTTACACAGCATTGCGACGTGGCCCTTAACTTCGTCGTAAATCATGAGACTGGCTGGAGAGTCAACACCGTCAAAAATATCTAGTTGCAGAACATTTCTGTTGTATAGTTATTGTATGATTTACAAAAAGACTCCTCAGTATACTAACGCGGGAATTTTTTTGTATACATGATATTTCAATCGGTTTCTGTATATTTGCCAAAATTTTATTTATAGTTTAATAAACGCATAGGTTGGTTTTGTATGTGTTCAACAAATATGTTATATTAAAATTGAGAAAACCTTTTGTTAGTGTGACTGAAATTTGTCTGGCATCAAGTTTAGATATGTAAAGTACAAAACAGTTGTGTAAAATGTGACAACTGAGTTTATTTCACATCGTATACAGTGTAAATAAAATAAGTTCTAGTCGTTCTTACACGATTTTGGAATATTGTTTTAAAAAATTCTAAAATCTGCGACAGTTTTCTTACAGTACATGACTAAATAATGTCTTGCTGAACGGACAAGGTAGTTTCGCGAATTTACTTACTTTGTGGCAGCTACAAATTATGTTGTTAACATTGACGTTACGAGATATTTTTATGTTCACGAAAAACTGTTGCTATCACGATTAATATAATGTGGTTACCAAAATATAATGTGTTTGTTTACCACGAAAATAATTTGGCATGGGACCATCAACTACAAAATATTACTTTCAGAGTATCTGTACCAGACTTGGCACGATATGTATTTGGCATGGGACCATCAACTACAAAATATTACTTTCAGAGTATCTGTACCAGACTTGGCACGCTATGTATTTGGCATGGGACCATCAACTACAAAATATTACTTTCAGAGTATCTGTACCAGACTTGGCACGCTATGCATTTTCCTGGAAACTTTGCCAAAACAGATCTCAAACATGGGTTGTCTGCCTCGGTAGCGTTTCGATTTTTTCTGTTTATTTTTGTATTCGGCTGTCCTTGTCTTATTTGACCAGATTCCCTTTTTGGAATTTTATGTTGTATATGTATCCTGTTAATGTATTTATACCATTGTCTATATCCTTTTTAGTTTTTTTTTCACGGACGTCTACATCGCAATGGAGTATGCCCAAGACACTAAATTCAGTCATGCACTCCCATTGCACACTTCTTTCAAAGATCATATAGACCTATATGTGTTTTCCTGCCATCTTGACTTGTTTATTGGCTCCTGCTGTAAACCGTACCGTACGTGTGCACGGTACACAAGACAAGTATTTGTTGCCCACTACGAAATATTTTGTTGGTAGCCTATTTACCCTGCCAAATATATTTTTATGCTCACTACAAAATTTTTTTTGCCACCACTAAAAGTTTGTAATCACCGAGAAATAATGTTGTGCTTCTCTCAGTGTATGAGACCCTGGTTCACTAGCAAACACGTAATTGACTGAGATGTCTGATGTATGGGGCTGATGCAACTGTGAACCCTATGACATATATTGTACTTTAAAGTACAGTACCTTTACCTCAAACTAATTGGCGATATGTTCCAGTCCCAAGCTGTTCTGCCACAATGTTTTTTTTTCTTGTAAAAGAAGAGAATGTTTACAGTGTATCGTACACAGCAGAGCGAGCAGCTATGCACGGGAAGTGGCGCCGACGGAAACCAACTCACAACTCACACACCGGCTAATTACAGGAAATAATAGGCGTGGTGGATATCAAAGAGCACGCGGCTACACCACAGGCAATTGAAAATTAAGGGGTTCCGTTTCCCGTTTCGTTTGTAACTATAGTGTTTGCACAGACCACGATAAAATATTGACTGACGTCATGCTGTCTAGATACCCCTTGTAAACCTTGTGTTGGGACAACATCTTGTACGCGAGGGTTGTACGTAATTTGCACAATGAATATACTTAACTGCTTCGGACAGCAAAGAATCAATTATTTCGTAATTACCCTGATCCTGTGAAACACGCTGTCATTATATATGACATCATTGTAAGGCTACAGATAGTTCACACTCTTCAAATCACTTTATATTCAGAACACAATTTTTGTTACATGACTATGTGTTATTACTAGCACTGTATAGAACTTTAAAAATAACCAAAATATATTGTTACTTAAATAATTTGAGAGTAATGTTTATGATAAAGTTACCTGCGGTTTTTTACAAGCTTAACTATCAAAAATTATAATATTTTTGTTTACAACTACAAAATAAATTGCATCCAAAGAAACGCTTTGAAGGAAAAACTGTAACACCAAATATGTCAGTCCAGTTTTCCTTTGCTATAATGCCACACTTCGCTGCCGCAAACTTAACAGACAGAAATAAGTGTTTAGTATATATATGGTAATGATACTGTGATCAGTATATCGGTTTTTCAAAATCACATTATCAAGTATCATAATATCATTTTGTATATGTAAACATATGTCAAACAAATTAAAAATCTAACTCACTTGTAGAAATTTTATAATTTATACATACGCAGAGAAAAAACTATAAACCACACCAAATTACTTAGGGAAATATCACCAAGCTGTTTTTATAATATAACTGTCAAAGGCACGCCTAGTCTAGGCGTAACTGCTCTAGGTTTAAAACAAAATCCGTTTAATACATCTGGATATGACGGTATTTATTATTTGTATATGTAAACTATTTATTTATATCTCCGATGGGTTGAAAATCATACCATTTTAAATTTCCAATGTATCAAAAACTTTTGATGAATGTTTTACTTTTTAAGAATTACATTAAAGAAATAGAAATAGGGATGTAACAATAAGTAAAGTGTTTTTAAATAAATAAGTGAAGGCTTAAATATCGCAGGAGTAGGTTACTCGAGGGCCAGGACGTCACACACATAACTGTAGACTCACTACTGGGCACCTGTATACAGACGCTTGACCCGGAGAATGACGTCAATGAAGCCCTACAGTGGACACGCGCCAGAATAAGAAGGAAGGAGAAGAGAATGGGAGATACCAGAGAAAACTCGCTGACTAGAGTCCTCGTCCGGCTCTATTCCTATACGTGCAGAAATCTAGAACCCAAGTCGCCTTATTGGGAGGCTGGTGTTCTAACCACTTGACCGCCGCGGCTACACTGAGGTATTTACAATACCAGTATTGTTACAATAGATATGTAGCTACTATTTACATTGTTGCTACAACAATCTGTTCAGTATATGTAACAGTATGGTCTATAAAAGAAAGATAGGCCTATCTCTATACTCCTTCTACAGAACTGATTTTTACTTCTACTGAACATATTGTCATAGGAACAAGAAAGGTAGTAACATGGTGCCTACAACAATACACTATTCTTACAGTTTGTGTTGTTGGGTATATATACCTATATATATATATATATATATATATATATATATATATATATATATATATATATATATATATATATATATATATATATATATATAGATAGATAGATAGATATGTACATACACACACTACTTCCTTCTGCTTTTAAGATAATTATATTTGAAATTCTAAACGAGAACACATCTCGCAAAACTGTTCCCCAGTTATGTTAAAAATATATTTTTACTGTGTAGTCTAATATTTCTAAACAAAAAAATATGCTTTTGTAGAATTAGAAGGATTTTGAAATATGCGCGTGTTCACTGGCATGTAGGCTCGCTTCCAAGAATATTTGTGTACTGAAACATGCAGCAGCTGTTTATTCTCTGACACTGTGATACCACGTGATTATACCTTTATATTGTTGCTTCAATATTATTGTTTCAGCTCTCTCCAGGATATGTCAGATAACCAAGAGAAAAAGTTACATGAATTTACAACTGATTAGATTCTAACTTGTGTCCAAAAGAATTTCCGTAATTGTTTAGTTTTAAGCTAAAACTACGGAAAATGTTGTCTTAATGTAGCAAAAAATATTTGTAGCAAAACTGAAGAACAATTTTTATCATGACCTTCATCATTATTTAAGCGAATTTTTAAATTTCAAAAGTTACGACAAATACGGAATGTGAGCGTGCAGGCTGCCGTTCATCATCACTGGCCGAAGGCCTCAGTGCGGGGGTAGTACAAGCCCCTTGTGGGGGGCTCTTGTCCACCCAGGGTACTTCGCTAATATTGTAAATTTCCTGCAGACAAAAGTATATTTTTTAAAATTAAAAACCTGAAATTTTTTGAAATAAATGCATAAAAATATATGGAAAACTCGGTAAGTCATACAAAACGTATGGGACGTATTTTTCCCTTAATGAAACATCATTCAAGGTAATTTATAATTGCTGAATAATGTTAAGTAAATTTATAAAATTATTAATAGTTTGCTGTACAGTACAATTTATATAAAAATTAAACCAAGCTGTCATACGGCCCGTGTAAAACTGTTTATGTATGCTTGCCACGGAATTCCACGTTACGTCCTGTATTTGAAAACCAGACATGACTACAAACAGTTGAATGTATCTGTAAACTTGTGCGATTGAACAACAGTTGACGTTACGGACTCAAGAAAGTGGCGATCCAATTGAACCGGTGATTTTCAAAAAATACCCTAGTCCACACTTCTACCAAATTGCTTTTAAGTATGACATGCGTTTTATTTAATTATGTGAATGACACCACACTTTCTCTTTTGCTGCTGCATTTGAGGCGAGCTGACCATTGTAGTTATTTAACTATATGGTTTTTTTCTTCTCGTAAACAATTTTTGTTTCTGGACTTGGGTAGTTTTAGAATTCGCCGTTTCAATTGAAATCTTCAAGTGTTGGAGCGGCATCAGCTACATTTACTAGCAAAAAATATTAGTTGAGTATTAAAGTAAATTCCAATAAAAATGTCACAAAATAAAATCGTCTTACACGATAAGTAATGAAAACATATTATGACGCCTTGTTTGTACAAAGTAAATCAACTTAGATTGTTTTATTCACACACCACAATTTGCTCTCATTTAGTGCCAGAACAAGTCGAGCTTATGATCTCTCGCAATGTGTTATGCATAAGGACAGGAAGTTTCTCCATTTCAAGGGACTTGTGGGGTAGACTCCACTGCCCTAGGTATTCTCAAGCCTCAGCTGCATTTTCATTGGCTACTGTAATAGTGAGTTTTTAATTTAAACTTCGTTATGCTGTAACATATCTTTGCGAAATTTTCCAGTCTTAAAGAAACATGCAAAATCCGCGTTATTGTATGTTGACCACTAGACTTCACTGATCTATATATTCGAGTACAAGCTGTTATTTTACTGGCTGCTGGTCTTCATGAGATATCATACAACGTTATGTGACCACTTTGCAGCGTACCGTGCAGCTGAACTTCCACTATTGGCCAGAGGCGTTCTTCGATGCAGATCACAAACAGGCAAGCAATTGTAGATTCTGTACTGGCGTATAAGAGTTTGGAGTTTAGTATACTGCCAGAAAATGAATCTAATTATGAATATACCTTCTAATTAAACAGAATGAAACGATGCACCATCCATAAAAGTCAGCAGTTCAAGCAATGCTTCATTTCCGTCAATTTTTTTAAGAATTTTTCTCTTAAATGTTTTCCCCCTTCGTGTTCTCAGGGTTGAGTTTATAACCAAAATGTTGTTTGTATGCTCATAGATGCAACCATTATATAACACTGTCTATGCTAGAAGCAGTTGAATTCCATAATGTAACATACAAAATTGTTCAATAGCGAATTTCTAGTTTTGTCTATAGTACCACAAAAAGTGAGAAAACAAACGATTGGTAGTGGCCCATGATATTAAAGATAATATTTTTGCACGAACTTGTTTCATTGTCTTGCATGCACATTTACAGATGTGCTTCATGGTTATTAGTAACATATGTTTGTGGAGAGACGTTGCACATTTGACTATACCATCACTGTGACACCATATGTATGTGAATTGCGGGTAGAAGGCCGAGATTCTGAGAGTTATAAACACACTATCAATAGAGACCGGGAAATTTCGCGTGTTCACTGAGCTGTAGGCTAACATCCAAGAATACATGTGTACTCGTGCAGACAGCAGCTGTTTATTATCTGCTCGCTGACACTGTGAAATGGGCCTGTATTCAGTTACACTTTTATTATTGGCTCGGTTACTTCCAGGAAGTGTCGAGTAAGTCAACGGCCAGTAGTGAACGTGATACAGATCTATAGTTGCTTGAATTCTAGCTTTCGCTTTAAAGAAAACGCGAAATTTCCAGGTCTCTACATATCAAAGACTGTGAAGCAGAACTGCCGAAGTGTACATAAGACGTTGAAACCAGTTGGTTCGAAATTATTTTCACCAAAACTTAGTTGCTCTATCCATCGTTAATTTTGCGTTCTTTCCTCCACTGCATCATGCAGTTGTGATAGTTTTCCCGAGGGAAAGCTGTTGGTAATGATAGTGGTTATGATAATGTCTTAGTGCCGACCATACTATCATCTTGTGAACGACGAATGCGGCAAAGAACACACAAGTACGGAATGTGTTAATAAAGATCCACAACGACAGGAAAGTGTTCAACAACACATGGTAATGACTATGTTAAACCGAGCTGTAAGGCCTTGGAAGGGAGGGGGGGGCCAAACCAGTTGCCCGCGCGTGAGATGCGTCCATATTGACGCCCTGTGACGGATAACTTATTCCCGGGACTTTAATGATACTGTAACGTTATTAATAAGCGCTGTCTGTAATTAGCTAACCAGCGGGGACCAACCTGGGGGGCCATCTTCCTTCCTCCTGCAGACCTTGTCCCACATGCTGTCTTCTCCGGTAATATCCTCGGCCGGCATACCCTCGTTCCTGGAAGACACGCCGGTCGCCACATGGTCCCGAAGCCTGTCTGGCTCGCACACCCCACGTGAGGCCGCCAATCGTAGTCCTCCTGCCATGAGCGAAACCCCCTTTCCTCACAATCCCCGACAACCCTATCATCCCATCCTGCCAACTACAACTCTAGATTGTTTGCCCGGGGAATATAAAAACTATAAAAAGTAAATTTCACAAAAAGAGAATATTCCTTTGACTGATACTTCAGTTGACGTGAATTATTTTTAGAGGCAATGATTTTCGTGTAAAGGTTTTTACAGCAAATTGTTACACTGCGTTACGTTCACAGCTGCGACTCTGCTTCCTGTAAAGTGACCGGATTATTTTTAACTCTCAGCAATTCGGGATTCTGTCCGCTAATCACAGACGTGGGGTGTAACAGTAACCTTGCTCTGATTGGTTCAGTCGAATCAGAGACATCACCGCACAAATACACTCTGCCAATAACCATGAAGCAGAGCTGCATATGTGCACGTAAGGCACTGATACTATTTGGTGCAAAACTCTTGTCGCCAAAAAATCAGCAGATCTAATGATTTTGTTAAATTCGTGAACTTACGCCATTACTGCACAGTGGCGTTCACAAAAAAAATGTCATCTGCGACGACAGAGAAGCCTACAAAAACGTCGTGGGTCCCCAGTTTTACTCAAAATAAAAAAAGAGAGCGGGTTGTTTCCTGGGTGGCGGAAATCAACGACGACACATATTCCACGGCCTCGCAAGGAAACAGATGACGTAGTGCGGAGTGTGTGACTTCTCAGTACAAGCGAGCAGCGGACCTTGAAGATACACGGCCAATCAACGTCTGCTGAAAGACTTTCTACATTTTCCGATGTCTCCGGGCAACCCTCGCGAGTCTCCTGTCGCACGTGAATATTGTTAGTTCCACGGGTTCGCTAACTACTTGCACGGCAGTCAAGGAGTTGGCTTGAACAAAGACCTCTGTGAAAAAATTGCATTATGTTTTCTCTTAATGCAAATAAACAGTAACTACTTACATTGCACAAATTAATAATATTTACTACAATCACAGTCAAAGGTGAAATAATATTTACTATAATCACAGTTAAAGATGAAATAATATTTACTATAATCACAGTTAAAGATGAAATAATATTTACTATAATCACAGTTAAAGATGAAATAATATTTACTATAATCACAGTTAAAGATGAAATAATATTTACTATAATCACAGTTAAAGATGAAATAATATTTACTATAATCACAGTTAAAGATGAAATAACATTTACTATAATCACAGTTAAAGATGAAATAATATTTACTATAATCACAGTTAAAGATGAAATAATATTTACTATAATCACAGTTAAAGATGAAATAATATTTACTATAATCACAGTTAAAGATGAAATAATATTTACTATAATCACAGTTAAAGATGAAATAATATTTACTATGATCATAGTTAAAGATGAAATAATATTTACTATAATCACAGTTAAAGATGAAATAACATTTACTATAATCACAGTTAAAGATGAAATAATATTTACTATAATCACAGTTAAAGATGAAATAATATTTACTATAATCACAGTTAAAGATGAAATAATATTTACAATAATCACAGTTAAAGATGAAATAATATTTACTATAATCACAGTTAAAGATGAAATAATATTTACTATAATCACAGTTAAAGATGAAATAATA